>JABUQX010128025.1:2500-10000 GCA_015478945.1 Trachelipus rathkii
TGGGGTGTCACAGTTTTTCTAGAAATACGGATTCTCCTTAACTATTAAAATTTTTGACTTCCAGATATTCTCTTCGGTGATGATTTTCCCCATATGTTTATTAAGTGGCATTGTATTAAATGTAATTGGTGAACTATCTAGTTTTATGTTTTTTTGTGGCTATTTTACACTCTATTAAAGATTTTGTTAACATTTATTAAAAATAAAATAATCTTTTACGAGATGATGGCATTTTGAAAAACAATTTTTGTGAAGGTCATTATTTGACAAATCTGTAATCAAATTAATGAATTAAAATCTTTATCAAAATCTGGTAATATATATTATATAATATATATATATATATATAATAGTATATATATATATATATATATATAATCTATATATATATTATATATATATATATATGATATATATAATATATATATTTATATATATATATATATTTTTATATTTAATCTTACAGAATGCCCTTATAAATTTTCACACTTTTTAAAATTTAAACATTACTACAAACAGACATAAATATTTTCACTTCTATATAAACAAACATATAAATATATACATTATAACTTTATTCCCACTAGCTTTCGCCGGCTTCAACACGGCCTCTTCAGGTGAGATAAAACAGACAAGAAGCCTCTAAGTTCCCAGGATTCCAATAAGTTAAGGAGTTTAACGATTAGGTGGTTGTTGATTATTCACTTTATTATCGATCCTATTGTAAAATCTTGTGTTTTTCATTATTAAATTCTGTGTGGCATCTATGTTTACTTCACCCGCTATTTTATTAACCTGCTATTTTATTCAAGTTGCTACTGTTCTTTATACAGAATGACTCGATCAGTTTCCTTTTGTTGTTATCAGAGACAAAAATTATAGGTTGCATGTTATCAATATTAATTTTATGGTTAAAACTTCTCCTGTGCTGGGTCAATGCTGAATTTAGGTTATCAGAGATTAGATCAGATCTATGTTGACATTTGCGCCTCTTCAAATCTATAGTTTCTCCAATATATATATCTGTACAATCATGACAGGGAATACTATAAATACATTGTCCACCAACGGCATTGTTAAATTTATTAGGCTTTAGAATCTTTTTTAAAAGGTAAAAGATTTGAATGGGGTTGTTAACAATATTTTTTGGGCAATATTCTTTTACATAATTAGAAGACGATACGGGACTGATAAATAGGTGATATTCTCTTCCTGACGTGCTGGGTTATGGGCATGGTAGAACTTATCCTTTGCTTTCTTCAATGCTTTGTTAATAATAAAGAACGGGTATTGTAAGGTTTCAAATGTTTTAAACAAAAAGTCAAACTCTTCATTTAACGTTGATGGGGAACAAATTCGCAATGCACGTAAAAACAATGCAGAAAGGGTACCAGTTTTTGTATTATTGGAATGAAAAGAATACCAATGTATGTAATTGATATCCGCCGTCGGTTTCCTATACACTGAAAAAGTTAAAATGTCACTAGAATGCCAGTCAACCAAAGTGTCCAGATAAGGCAACGATTTATTGTTAGGAATATCAACATACATTGGTATTCTTTTCATTCCAATAATACAAAAACTGGTACCCTTTCTGCATTGTTTTTACGTGCATTGCGAATTTGTTCCCCATCAACGTTAAATGAAGAGTTTGACTTTTTGTTTAAAACATTTGAAACCTTACAATACCCGTTCTTTATTATTAACAAAGCATTGAAGAAAGCAAAGGATAAGTTCTACCATGCCCATAACCCAGCACGTCAGGAAGAGAATATCACCTATTTATCAGTCCCGTATCCTCTTCCTAATTATGTTAAAAGAATATTGCCAAAAAATATTGTTACAACCCCATCAAATTCTTTACCTTTTAAAAAAGTTCTAAAGCCTAATAAATTTAACAATGCCGTTGGTGGACAATGTATTTATAGTATTCCCTGTCATTATTGTACAGATATATATATATATTGGAGAAACTATAGATTTGAAGAGGCGCAAATGTCAACATAGATATGATCTAATCTCTGATAACCTAAATTCAGCATTGACCCAGCACAGGAGAAGTTTTAACCATAAAATTAATATTGATAACATGCAACCTATAATTTTTGTCTCCGGTAACAACAAAAGGAAACTGATCGAGTCATTCTGTATAAAGAACAGTAGCAACTTTAATAAAATAGCGGGTGAAGTAAACATAGATGCCACACAGAATTTAATAATGAAAAACACAAGATCTTACAATAGGATCGATAATAAAGTGAATAATCAACAACCACATAATCGTTAAACTCCTTAACTTATTGGAATCCTGGGAACTTAGAGGCTTCTTGTCTGTTTTATCTCACCTGAAGAGGCCGTGTTGAAGCCGGCGAAAGCTAGTGGGAATAAAGTTATAATGTATATATTATATGTTTGTTTATGTTGAAGTGAAAATATTTGTCTGTTTGTAGTAATAAAGTATAAATTTTAAAAAGTGTGTAAATTTATAAGGGCATTCGTCAGATAAATATAAGTAGTATAGAGTTTGAAATCTATTTTGTCAAGTATATATATATATATATATATATATATATATGTATATATATATACTATAATATATATAATGTATATATATATATCTATATTAAAAAAATATGTATATAAATTATATATATATATATATATATATATATATATATATATATATATTAAAATAATCTATAATATAATATACGTTTTATATATATATTAATATATATATGAGCAATTTGATTTGCTTTTAATTTTTTTTTAAATTTTTTTGTTAATATGAATTTAAATTAAAATTTTTTTTTTTTTTTTTTTTTTTTGTCTTTGGTTGTTTACATTTACAATTTATATTTTCTATTTATGGTTAAATGTTGAAACTTGTCTTGCCTAAAACAAAGTTATTTAAAAGGAAATCAATTTGATGACTAAAATATTTTTCTAAAAAGTATTTGTTTTTTTTCTTTCTTCATTCATTTAAATTTTTTTTTTGTACAGACCCTCACTAATCGATGTTGGTGAAGTAGGAAAGGATTCCAAATGAAAAGTTCTTTAAGAAGAAGACCTCAAGCATCAGCAGCGCAGAATCAAAGCATGAAAAAGAATTATCGGGAAAACTTCAGTTGCAAATATTGTAATTTTAGTTTTAAAAACAAAGATCAGTTTAAAAACCCATTTAAAAATACATGAAAAGAAAAATTTAATGTGAGCATTGTAGTTATGAATGTAATCAAAAAGGAAACTTAAAGACACCACACATGCTTAAGCATCGAGACACAAAGTTACTTTAAATGTTTTGAATGGTACTATGAATGTCAATCAGAAGAATACCATAAGAATACACATGCTTAATCACGAAAATATAAAATTATTTAAATGGTGCTTGAGTGCTAGCTATTGGTGTAATCAGAAAGAAACCTTTAAACCGGCACATGCTTAAGCATCGGGATACAAAAAGTTATTTTAAATGTTCTGAAGTGGCAGCTATAAGTGTAATCAGAAAAGAAGCTTAAAAAGACACCATGTTTAAGCATCGGAATACAAAGTTATTTAAATGTTCCGAGTGTAAGCTATGAATGTAATCGGATGGAACACATAAGAATACACCATGCTTAATCAGAAAATATTAAATTATTTAAATGTTCCGAGTGCAGCTAATGGTTTAATCCAGAAAAGGGAGACTTAAAACGGCACATGCTTAAGCATCGAGATACAAAGTTATTTAAATGTTCTGAGTGCAGCTATGAGTGTAATCGGAAAGAAAGCTTAAAAGATCACATGCTTAAGCAATCGAGATACAAAGTTATTTTATAATTGTTCTGAGTGGTATTTACCAAATACTTAATTTTAAATCACATTAAAAGATCACATGCTTAATCAACAACAATATTAAATTATTTAAATGTTCCTGAGTGCAGCTATGAGTGTAATCGGAAAGGAGTCTTTAAAAAAGCACATGCTTACTCATCGAGATACAAAATTTATTTAAATGTTCTGAGTGCAAGTATGAATGTAATCGGAAAAAGAGACATAAGAATACACATGCTTAATCACGAAAATATAAAATTATTTAAATGTTCTGAGTGCAGCTATGCGTGTAATCGGAAAGGAGACTTAAACTGCAACATGCTTAAGCATCGAGATACAAATTATTTAACATGTGTCCGAGTGCAAGCTTATGAGTCTAATTCGAAAAGAACACTTAAAAAGTCACATGTTTAAGCATCGGAATACAAAGTTATTTAAATGTTCCTGAATGTAACTAATGATGTAATCAGAAAGAAATAACATAAGAATCACACAATGCTTAAATCACGAAAATTATAAAATTATTTAAATGTGCTGAGTGCAGCTTTGAGTGTAATCAGAAAGGAACCTTAAAACTGCACATTGCTTAAGCATCGAGATACAAAAAGTTATTTAAATGTTCTGAGTGGCTATATGAAAGTAATTATATATCAGCATTAAAAGATCACATGCTTAATCACGAAAAGTATAAAATTATTTAAAGTTCGAGTGCAGCTATAAGTGTAATCGGAAAGAAAACTTAAAACAGCACATGCTTACTCATCGAGATTCAAAGTTATTATTTCAATGTTCTGAGTGCAGCTATGATTGTAATCGGAAATGCCTAAGAATACACATGCTTAATCACGAAAATATAAAATTATTTAAATGTTCTGAGTGCAGCTATGCGTGTAATCGGAAAGGAGACTTAAAACTGCACATGCTTAAGCATCGAGATACAAGTTATTTAAATGTTCTGAATGTAACTATGAATGTAATCAGAAGAATACATAAGAATACACATGCTTAATCACGAAAATATAAATATTTAAATGTGCTGAGTGCAGCTATGAGTGTAATCAGAAAGGAACCTTAAAACTGCACATGCTTAAGCATCGAGATAAACAACTAACACCCAAACCAGACCCTCCATTAGGTGGGCTGTCAGGTTTGTGAAATGCTTGCCACAGTTCACTGGATCCATCATCAATATCAATAAATTTCGGTACATCGAATTTTCGAGAGAATGATATATATGGTCTGGAGAAGAAAAACCGTCAACCTCCGGTTTCATTGTGCACTGGGGGGTGGTGTGGTTGGCATTTCCGTTTTTCCAGAGGCCGGATGCTTCTCACCCTCCATAGGTTTTCGGATGTGCCTCTTCCGCGCATCTGCCTCTCCCCGAAATCCTTTTCTTTCGTCTCTCAGTGCTAGTCCCCCGAGGCAGTGAAAGTTCGATTCCCCGTACGTCAAACTGATTCGCTTACGCTGTTGGGCTGGGTTTTTTTGGGGACGTGGATGGCGTAGTGGTTAGAGCGTCCGGTTATTGTTTACGCTGCGACGCGGTGTCCAATGTTCGAATCCCGCTGATGGAGAGTGGAATCTCCTTGTGACTCATTCATTTTGAGTATCTCAGAGCAATTATGGGAATGAGAAAACCGGGGTGCTTTTGGAAATCTATGCTTGAAGACGTTCTTAGCTGAGGACCAGTTCCGACGAGTCGGTGTCTCGGGCGAGGAATCTGAACAGCTCGGGGTGACCGGGTACTCACGAACGGAATGAGAATTTGGGTGACGCGTGCATGGATGGTGACTTGTTCCTGCCTTGGAGGGAATCCATGTGGGCTCCGCGGAAGATATAGGGTCCCATTCTAAGCACTTCAGGCACATGTTCAGGGGTGCTGGTGGGTAAACAAAATCCCTCATCCTTAGGTCTGAGGTTTGGACCCGGATGAGGGATAAACACCTCCCTTCGAGGAGTGAAATAAAAAAAAAAAAAAAGTTATTTAAATGTTTGAGTGCAGCTATGAAAGATAATTATAAAAGTATTTTAAAAAAAACAAAATTGTAAATTAAGCAGGAAAGTATGTAGTAACCCCTTAACCCCTCGGCGCGTACGGATGCCGTTTGGCATACGCGCACGTACGGTGTGGGCAAAATCTGCCCACACTATATTTTACGGTGAATTTCTTAAATTTGACAACTAATTTCATATAGATAATGTGTATTGGACCTTTTGCAGTTGATCTAGCCAGTTTTTGTTACTTAATGTTTATTATTATTATTTTTAATTAATTTATTTGAAAAATGGTTTTTTTCATGTGTTATTTCCATTGGCAACTATAAGATTGGCTGTAAAAAAAAACTATACAGCGAAATCTCTTCAAATTTGATAGATATGTTCCTAGATTAGTACTAAAAACAATACTTTATAGCAATATATCCTAAAGGACTCGAACATTTTTTTTATAATATTTATAAGGGTCGCGCGCGCGTACGGTGTGGGCAAATTTTGCCCACATTCTAGTATATCCCGAATAACTTCATTAGTTTTACATATTTTTTTACACAAATTTAAGAGGTCTTTTTTCAACATCTTTTTGAGGAATACCTGGAAGGAAAAAAAAATTGAACCAAAAAAACTTTGAAAATTTTTCAAAAAAAAAAATCCATTTTCAACCCAAGTAAATTATGTGAATTTCTTTAATTATTTCCAACTAATTTCATATAGATAATGTGTATTGGACCTTTTGCAGTTGATCTAGCCAATTTTTGTTACTTAATGTTTATTATTATTATTTTTAATTATTATTTGAAAAATGTGAGTTTTATTTTTGTGTAATTTCCATCGGTAACTATAAGATTGGGTGTAAAAAAAAAACTATACAGCGAAATCTCTTCAAATTTGATAGATATATTCCTAGATTAGTACTAAAAACAATACTGTACCGCAATATAGCCCAAAGGACTCCAAAACAAATTTTATATGTAGGGGGAGAGGTATTTTAAAAAAAAAAAAATTTTTTTAAATGGTGAAAAAAAAATTTTTTTAGATATATTATATAATGTACAGAATTAGGTTAAAAATAATAAAATAAATACAAGAAATGTTTATTTTGCAAAAATGTAAATAAAAAAAACTTTTTTATTTTCTTTAATAAAAATATACCAAAAAATTGTATATTATTTTCCTAAATAAAAAGGTATCAAAATATTTCATTTGAAAATGAGAAACCTACTTATATATATATATATATATATATATATATATATATATCCTCGGCCATTTATTTTTAATGTCCGATTATATCGAATAAAAGAATAATTTTATAATTATTCTTTTGTTTAAAAAAAAAAAAAAAATTTTTTACACTCCTGCTCCAAATCTTATCTCCACTGACCTTTATCACCAGAATTTTTAAACCCATAAAAGGGTAACACTCAACTTCTCCCAACCTCCCACGAGAAGCCCGAAACTTTTCCAGTGGTTCATTTTTGGGTATACATTTATCTGGTGATGTTCTATAACCGAGAGGCTTTTCTCCTTCCTATTTCTTGGTAAGAATTTCGTGTTTTTATTTATGAATTATTAAACCATTTCCGCTATGAATATTATTAGGAATATTATTATTATTTTGGTTACATACAATTTTGCTACAGATAACGCACGCATAATTATTTAAATTTCTTTGAAAACCTAGCCTTCGTT
>JABUQX010128025.1:20000-37254 GCA_015478945.1 Trachelipus rathkii
ATCCATACTTTCCTGGCTTAGATTTTATATAGACACGGAAAGCAGCATTTCCCCTAAACAGGCACAACATCTCATCAATACATAAATAAGGACCAGGGGTGTAATTGGCTTTGAGGATGTTGTTTAGCCTGTCGAAAATTTCCCGTAGAGGCTCTAGTTTATCCGGATTTTGTTCCCCTGCTCGCTCTCTTTCTTTCCTTGCTTTTCTATCATCAAAACGAAGAAGAGAGAGCAAGGCTTTGAATCGTCTCAATGATAGTCCAGCTTTATATATTCCGCGACCAGTTGCTACATTCCAAAGTCTCTCCGGGTCAACTTTGGTGTCTTTATAAATACCCATGGCAATAAGAATTCCTAGTAATGCCCGAATTTCACTCATATCAGTTTCTGCGTATAGTTGTTTGTCTACTGTGTCATTCTCTTCAATGTATTCTTTGGCATATTTATTTGTGTATCTTATTATAATCTCGAGAATTTCAGGCTGCAGACAAGAATCAAAACATTCTAGGGGAGTTTTTGCCTCAGAGGCTAGACCATTTAGTTTTGCCTTTTCGGTCACAATGTTTCTTGCCCTGGTCCTTGCGGTCGACATTTCACGATTGGACCACAAATGGCCCGTTCTTGCTTTGTATATAACCTCGTTTTCTAATTGCAATTGGTCTTCAACATGTACGTCAACTACTTCTGCCTCTTCCTCTATTTCATTTTCAATATGGTACACACGGTCGTGTGATGTATGCAATAACGTATGAGAGTCATCAGATGAAATCCGATTCCTCTATTACATAATCTTCTCTTCATCGGAGTCACTTATAAATATATCCTGAAGGCATGTGCTCATCTAAGTGAAATATTTGCCTAGCTCTTAAGTGTCTCCTAAGAAGAATGAAGCGACTTTTGACCCTCGAGGTTGAAGGTTGTGGCTCAGCGTCCATTGAAGTTTGAGGGGCATTTTTCTCCGGCGTTATCTGAAAGAGAAAGGTTTTATAAATATCTCTGTATAGGAAAGTGTTTATATAAAATATAGTATAATATATATATATATATATTATATATATATATATATATATATATATATATATATTATATATATATATATTGTCTATATCTATATTATATATATATATTATATATATTATATGAAAAAATAAATAAAAAAAATAATAAATGGGGGCATCAAACACGCTTTTTTGGCAAAACGATATACCAAAACACTTATAATCGTTGTCGAATCAAAAAAACTTTTGAAAGGTTTTTTGTGCCCAAGCAGCCTGATCTCAGAAATCTTCCGTCACCCTCATCATAGAGTTATTTATTCTATAATTTTTATTATTCTTTTTTTTTTAAATTAAATTTTATTTTCTTTTTGTCATATTTTAAATAAAAACAGAAAATCAATAATAATTTTTTGTTTTAAACAATTAGTACCTCTATTAGGTACATTTTAAAAGAATGTAACGAATCTCCAATCTCCTAAGCTATTGTGCGAATACTTTTTAGAAAAAAATATTTAAATTAAAGAAAGCTGATATAAAATTTGTAAAATATTACTGTGTTCGCAAAAAAATATTCAAATTTTGTTAAATAATTTTCAAAAGAATCAATCAAAAATCTTAAATAAAAATAAAAATAAAAAAAATTAAAAAAATTCATAAAAAATAATAAAAAAAAATAATTTAAAATGTTTTACTACAGTATTTATTCAATACTGTAGCAAAACAACCGCTTTGTTAGGCGTTTTGGTAATTTTTGCCGATTTTTAAAAAAATCACGCGCCCTTACGGTGTGGGCAAATTTTGACCACACCAAATATATACAGTGATATTTTCTTCAGTTTTGCTTATTTTTTCACGAAATTTTTACACATTATTCTTCAACATGTCTCTGAGGAATACCTAGAAGGAAAAAATAATTGATAAAAAAAAACTGTGTGGGCCGAATTTGCCCACACCGTACGCGCGAGGGTAATGAGAGAGTAAATCTAGTAAGAATGTTAAAAGCTCAATGCAAATTCGTTTTTAAACAAATGTGAGGTAAAGGTTCCTAAAATCCTCTCGATGTTCTTTATAAATGAACACAAGGCACTGATGACGACCCTTCAAGATTTGTCCCTTTTACACATCTACTTTGGGGAATCTTCAATAGATTTTAAATGCTGAGAAAATTAATCATGGACCAAGAGTAAAATGTAACCTATACCATCAGAACCATAAAAGTTATCTAGTTTCGGAAAGAACAGAGATTACATCTTCAAAAGACATCAATATTAGGCAATCGCATTTAACAGTTGGAGAGGGTAGATGAAGAGGAATAGCATTAGAATAACTGGGATTCTCTTTAGTAGAGTTGAATCAGATTTTAAAGAAGAGTTCAGCATTCGATAAAGGTAAGGGGACCGAAGAATCGGCAAGAAAAACACGAGAAGGAAATTTGAAGAATTCTGTTCCATGACATAATCTTAGGAAGGCATCAGAAAGGACGTAAAGAAGATTAACAGGAAAGATTTACTACCCTTTTTTCTGAAATGAGCAGAGATTAATTTGTAAATAGATTAATACCATTACAGGGTGGAATAAGAGAGGATATGGTCTGTGCTTATGACTGAAAGCGAAAATATCAATTAAACAAAGCATTAAAAGTTATAGTAGTACATAATGAAATAAAATGAACACCTCTACACTGAACCACCACCTCACTTTTGATCGATTGTTGTAGATAGAATTCATATTACAAATGATAAAAGTTGTCAATCGAATGTGAGAATTCATCCCGTGAATCAATAATAATTAATCAAAAGGTAAATATTGATGGGAATTTTGTAGAGAGGAGAGGTAGAGCGAGTATGATCTTTTATTGAATTTAAATAGTCGAATAATTTGGTGAGAAGTAGGAAAAATATACCTTATGAATTTATTTGTTTGAAATGACTTGAAAGGGACAGGAGAACAAGAACAAGATATTCTTACAGCAATAATTAATGATTTCCCACCCTCCATCTGTTTGATATTTAAACTCTTTGTAAATATCTGAATCACATATTTCATAAGCTAGAAGACTATTTATACTTTTTGGTATAACTTTGTGAAAACCATGAGTTTCTTTGATAGTTTTAGATTCCTTAAAACGATTGGACGACTGGATAATGCCAACCTTACACTGACTCGGCATGAAATGTCTTTCTACACAAAAAAAGGAAAAAAAGGAATGGTATGAACCTCTTGTTGGTTGGGTATTCGTCAAGTAGAATTTGAGGAATTTTAGTAGAATTTTGTATTCCTTTCCGTTAAAATAATATGCGGATGTTGATTTTCCGTAAATTGTAATTACCTTGAACTGTTATATCTGCTGGTCAACAAAATCCTTTGCGAAAGGAGATAGCATCATTCTATAGATTATAACCATTTCAGCTTCTATTTTTCTTACAACGAGATTGTGTTGAAAACTTAACCCATTCTGATGGTTGCAACATGTAATAATGAATGCTCTTTTTCAAACGTGAAAGAAATCAAGAACAGAAACACCTAATTTAGAAACGTACTGAGTGAAGTGAACACTGCGGATAGATTAAGATTACTGTTGCAAAGACTCGTAAATGCTTCATGTCAACCATGTAAATAGTTACATGGATGACCTCTGGCAGTTTTCCGCTTCAAGGTTCTGCTTTGAGCTATGTAAGTTCACTAAGATCCTAACCTATTAGGCCTTATTGAAGACCGCATTTTATTCATTTTGCTCCCATTCTATCGACCACACAGCCAGTGTACACCGATAGTTCTAAATAGGAGTGAGGTACTACGTAGGTGCTTCTGTGGTTTTTCATGATTGGAACAGTTTCTCATACGTTCTCCTTTCACGCTTCGGTTTTTACCTAAAAACTAATAGTCATCGTTTTTGAGATTTAAAGATCTTAATCCATCCCAAATCTCCCTACGACGAAAGAGCGTTTTTACGTTATGAATTTCCCAATACTTTCTATTACAATTTGAAAGTAAACTTCAAATGCCTTTCCGGAAAAAAACGAAATTTTTGAGTTATGTCGTTCTTGGAGCAAAATGATCGAAATATAATATATATTAATATATTTATAATATATATATATATATATATATATATATATAATATTATATATATATATTATATATATATATATTATATATATATTATTATATATATATATATATATATATATATTTATATAATATATTTATTATTGGGGATATGCAGGGGGGCACCTTGCCCCTCCCTTATCTTTGACGAAAATAAAATGAACCTTATATGTTTGCCAGACGGAGTTTTTAGTTTTTAAGGGTTTATTAGTATAAAAACTGAAAAAGTACATCAATCGACAGATAATGAAGTAGTAATTACTAATTAAAAATGTTTAAAACTTATATTTTTTTTTCTAAATAGTTTTAAAATGGTCCTTTTCGTTTTCCCATATTGGACTTTTGAAGTCAAACTGCTGTGTTGCTTTTATGGCAATTAAGCTTCTTAACAAGTATTCTCTGCTATGAAAACTTAAGTTATGTCGATAGCATTGGGGCGGCTGCCAAAAGCTGCTAAATCAATCAAGGAAGGGCGTACCCGTTGGATATTCGCTGCAGGCAGCACGTCAAAAACAGTGCAGAAAAATAAAAGAAATCTTACGAATTTTGAAAGACCAATAAATTTTCCTATGGAACTCTGACTTACCTTTAAGGTAAAGGCCTGCATGAGGGAATTTTTGAACACCTGATTAAACTTCGAATAGAAAAAGTTGGTTGATGTGAATTGAAAGAAATATTCAAGGACAGAGAAATGCCCGTCTGGACGTCACCATGATTCAAAATGTTTATTAATTTTGGCGTGTAATTATCATAAATAAAAACATGATTATCGCGGATGCAAAAAATATTTTGGTGTCTACTCCAGTATGGGCGCGATGAAGGGGAAAGGTAACAAACTATTTCTTTCTTAGGGCAGAGTGCCAATTTCCCCCCCCTAAAAAATGGACAATAAATTCGGAATTAATCAGCCGACTTTGGACCCTATAACCAAACACGCAACTGTAAGCTTTTTTAACCCTCTAAAGCGTTGTCTTTCCGGGTGTTTTTTGGTTGTCTTTAGTCATTCTTTCAGAACAGAATTTTCAAATTTTTCAAAACCCCAATGTTTTTGATTATTTTTTCCGTATCAACTTCCCAAAGAATTTTTTTTTTCGAAATAACTTCCAACTAATATATCCATACTTTTACTTCATTTCACTAGCAAAGTCACAATTTGTTTTTTTTCTAATCGTTGTATGAAATGTAATGCCTTCCCCATAGCCGTCCAACACACTTTTTTATTTTAAAATGAAAAATTACTGGATAATATTTTTTCCGTTCGGAGGGCGAAAGTAGATGAAATTTTTCAGGGCATATGTAGTTCGGAAGAGATGCATATTTTTTTTACCTTAGATAATTTCTTTGTAATATTGCAATAGTTTTTAATTTGTTCTTGGAACAAATTTTCGAAAAAATTTTTTTTGGAAATTTTTCAAAAAGTTTACTTTGAGTATACAAAAATTATCTAAGTTAAAAATGCTGGATCGAGCCCTACTGGATTAAGCCATAGAACATTTTAAAAAACCTATTTACAAGTTATAAAAAAATTATATAAAAAAAAATATCTTAATATTTCAGCTTTTTCAAAATTTGATTTTTTAGAAAAGGGAAAAATTAATAATATAATTTTTTTCGTACTCATTTCGATCAACATCAAATTTTCAAGGGCTTGTATAGTCGCGAGATGCTCTTTTGCAAATAGATAGAATAATTTTTTTGATTTTAATATATTAGTTTTTTTTTGATTTTTTTGAAATTGGTGCTCAGCAATTGTCGAATTTCAAAACCTACTTTTTATTTATTTTATTGCTGAGCACAATTTTCAAAAATCAAAAAACAATTTCGTGCATTTTGTGCGTAATGGACCCATATATGGCATATTTCAAGTTTGAATCATTTCGAAAAAAAATTGTATGAAGTTGATACGAAAAAATGTTAAAAACATAGGTTTTTAAAAGAAAATTCTGAAAAAATGAATACAGACACAGAAAAATATTCGAAACGACTTTTTAGAGGTCAGAAAAGCTCCTGGTTTGCTTTTTTTCATCAAAAATTGTCTGAAAAATTAAGAAATTTTATGTCCATTTTTTAAGGTGGGGGCTAAAATTTGGGGTGCGTGCAATCTCCAAATATTGGGATCCTCAACTAAATTTGCCAACTGCAAAATGCATATCATTTCTTTTTTCATTTTCATTATATTTGTTGAGGCCATTACACCATGCCACCACACACGATAATGAAAATTAACTACTTCCGGTCCACAAAGAGGCTGCGGTGTACTTTAGTAATGTTTTATTTTCTTACTTTAATTCAGGCTGGCCTTAAAATTTATGTAGTACTTTTTGACAGTTTATTTTTTCTGGCTGTTTTAATTTTCACGTTTTAAAAGAAACCTTCTAATAGTCTCCCGCCTGAAGATTAGAGTTAAAACTTGAGCCTTGATAGATTTTATTGTTCATGTTTCTATCTGCCCTCTTCCTTTTAAAAGAAACACCCTGCTCAAGAGTGACGGGAACGTGTAAAAAGCAAAAGAATTAATATAAAATGTTATTTTAAAATTTAAGATAAAAGTTACTATAGTTCCCCATAGAATACGACAGTTAGTAAAATTGTCATTCGCCATTCTTCTTTTTTACTTATTTGCTTTTCTTGCATATTTAATCCACTGTTAATAATAATAATAGATAATAATATACATAATAATAATAATATAATAATAATAAAATAATAATAATTTACATAGCTTTAAAACTTTAAATCAAATTCCATATATAATATAGAGTGATCTAATCAAACATGCATATTATCATTATACAGATATTTAATTTAAAAGTAACTTTTTATGATTTTTGATTAAAAAAACAAATAATTTTAATATTTTGGTTTATTGTTCAGAAACCATCCAGACCGTTCATTAATATATACTATATATTATATATATTATATCATATATATATATATATATATAGTATATATATATATATATATATATATATATTTATATTATATATATGTATATATATCTGCATTTTAGATTATTTGAGATTGGTGATCGGTACCGGAGTTTGTGATATCCGTATCGGTGGTATCGGTATCGGAAATTTTTTTGGTAGTAGTAGTTATCGCCGTATCGGTATCGAAATCTGACAATACTGCTAACGGATGCGTCCTTTAAATTCTTTTGATATATATAATATATACATATATATATATATAATATATATAATATATATATATTATATATATATATATATATATATAATATATATATTATATATATATATTATATTAATATATATATAATAAATATTATTTCATGCTGCCATGTCCCGAATTGCTGAAGGGTGGTGTTGGTAGTTGAAAGGTTTTTGAGCTTATCAACACCATTTCACGGAAAGCTAGATTTGATAGGAGGTTTTCAGCACATTGGTAATCAGACGAAGAGAAATTTAAAATTTTTTTCAAATGACTCGATGATTGCCATGGGTAAGCTTCACCTTCTTTGGAAATTAAAGTTTCAAATTTCTTCTTTTTTAATTTTGCATTTATATATATATATATATACTATATATATATATATATATATATATATTATAAGTATATATATATATTATATATATATAATATATATATATATATATATATTACTATATATATATATATATAATATATATATATATATATATATATATATATATCAGATATCCGCAATTTGGTCAGTGAGTAGGGTTATGCCCTATCTATCTGACCTAGATAGAAGATAATGTTTAGTGAATTATGGTGTCTGTTATCATTTTTACTATTTTTGATCGCTTATCAGGAATCGTAGAAATGACTTTCCGCGGTCTTCGTATCGCTTTGTTGAGAGGAGGTTGATTCTTTGTCTGATTTAGGGATATTTGGACTTATAATGGGTATAATATTCGTATTAGAGGATAATTATACTTGGAACCACAACCTGATATACGCGAATCTGTTGCCTTAATTCATAAGTATTTAGGTATTGCTATTTCTCACTGTTGATCTCGTTAGCGCGCAAGTTAGCTTGTGTAAGGTCAGCTACGTTCTTGGTTATGTTGCATAATAAGTCGTCGATCAACATAAACTATATAGCTCTATGAATTATGCTATTCTAATAATCAGCTTAAGAATATCCCATTTATATCATATCAAATCTGCCTAGAGTGTTGTTCACATTTTGTTATAAAACGTCTCCATCTTATAGATTGAGTATTGATATTCATTGGATTTTTTTGTTATATAAGGAGAACTATTATCTGTTATAAATATTGAGCTTTGCTACTATTCTCCTGTTTATCCGCAAATACGCAATATGGAATGAATGCATACTCCCGCACTCACACAACTGCGCGATATAATTTTCAACAATTAATGTTTGCAAGAATAACAATAGATGTATAAAAACCTTTTTTATTTTTTGGTGCATAGATAATTTGTGTTCGATCTTGAGTTAATTTGAACGGATCTCGATAAATTCTTACGAATGAGCGAGATATTAGTGACCAGGCATACCATCAGTTAGGAGTTGGCCAACCGATAGTCTTTATGGATATAAGTGTAGGTGTTAAGTGTTATTTGTATATATTAATATACAATATTTTTAAGTTCTTCACCTTTCGACGCATTTTGATAGATGGTAGAGTAAATTCTCTTAGCAATGTAGATTATTTGTAGACATAACGGTGCCGCTATGTAGCGCTCCATAACCGCATAGAAGTACTCTGACTATGACTAATATTTCTCTGTGAATTGAGTAAGTTGGGGGAGATATAGTTCTAATAAATAGGAAAATGGCCCATCTTGTTGAGGTACTCGCATATTTTAGTTTGTCGTGATTAAATAGTTTGACCAATATACATTAACAGTTCCCGATTGAAATTACATCGTTGGCACCAGGGCTTAGCGAGCAGTACTTCACGGCAAATTTTATTTAACCGGCTCAACAGCATTTTAAAATTACTCTATCGGCTCCGAAATATTTTACCTGGTACTCAAGCATTTTAATAAATTAACATACGCCTTTATACCGACTCCCGGCTCCAGATATTATTTTAAAATTATAACAACATAATTATACGACTACCGGGCATTTAATATAAAATATGTATTTACGGATATTATTATAGGTACTTTCAACGACTTTACCAAGGCTCCGACCTAATTATCACTTCTATTTATAATAATTATACCTGTCTTAAAATTTATCAGTAACTATAAGAAATCATTAATATTATATTAATCTTAAAACATAAAACTAAATTTTGAGGGTATGATGAATTAAATGTTTGTTAAGGACATATTTATTAACTTAGAAAAAATAAAACACTTAGAAAATATTTCATAAGCCATAAGAATTTTAAGAAAATTACAGAAAAGGATATCAAGTCACTTCTAAATTCTATTCACCTAAAATAATATTTTTAATTAAATAATTCCTTTATATATGCATTAGTTTTGATAAACTGCCTGTACAGTTACGTAATAAATTTTATTATTTTGTTTTATAATAAAAGTAATAATAAAATCATATTTTAGATTTCATTCAAATCCTAAAGTATTAATATAATATATCTACGTTGTAAATTTCATATGAAGCCTAGAAACAATATATTAAACATAGATTTATTCAATAATAGCTAGATTATTTATATATATTATAATTATATATTATATAATGATATATTTTATATATTATATATTATATATATTATAATAATTAATATATATATATAATATATTTATATATATAAGATATATATTATTATATATTAATATATATATAATTTTATGATAATATTTATATATAATTAATATATATATATATATATTATATATATATATATATATATCGTGTATATATAATATAATATATACTATATAACTTAATAATATATATATATATATAATATTATATATTATAATAATTATAATATATATAAATATAATAATTTATTATATTATATATAATATTTATATATATAATTATTATATATGATATATATATAATTATTATTATTTAATATATATTAATATATAATATAGTATACAGTAAATACTTTGTGAACCTAAATAGTTAACATTAAACTTAATCATTTAATATATATAATTTCATCTTTATGAAACTAACAGCCTGTCCACAAAGAATATATATATTTTAATTCTTATTACAATTTTTCATAATAACCATCATAACATTCAATATAAAATCCTCCTTTAACGATAGTCCTTTAGATCCGTTAATTTAATTAATTATTATTAAAGGCAGAAAATAGCTCTCAACATTCACTTGTAATCTCTTAATAGCAACATGACTGGTTTTTTATTATTTTATTCTGCTTGCAAAATTATTTAGGTGAAATGGGTTTCATCACCCAGTGAGTAAAATGTTCCTTGATTTTCAGGTATCCATTTTTACAATTATAATATTCCATCTAATGACTTATGGGATTATGACTTATTTTTCTAGAAGATATTATTAATAGTAGTTGAATGTCTTACCTAGTAGAACGTTTGTCCTTTTTTTCCACTTTCAAGAAGGCCTCCGGTGCATGCTCCAATATTTAATTCCCATTTTATCTGGCTACAAATGCGAACTTCTTCAAATCTTCATCTGCAAAATTCTTATACATAGTAAGGAGGATATTAACCTGAAAACTGTGAACTATCTGACTAATCCGGCCCAGAATTTTATAAATGTATCTAGAGATAGCGTTATTATGCATTTAAAGTCCTAGTTCACTATAAAATGATACATTGCTAAGTTTAAACATAAGGAATCTATTCACTTCACAGAAAAACAGTCTAAACAAATGGTCTGTCGACATACTAATAATTTCAGTTGCAATGTTTCTATGTATTCTTTATCAAAATACTTTTTCATATTAAATTTATTTGCGATTTGGGCCAAATAAATCCGTTCTCTATATTAGGTAAATATTTCCTGCAGTCAAAGTCTTCTGATTGATATATTTAGTGTATATGTTGTAAGTAGTGAGTGTTTTATATAATTTCTTTACGAAGTAGTTACTCATATGTATCCCATCTATGTACTAGTACCGGGAGAGTCATAAGCTAACTAAAAGTACTAAAAACATTACAAAACTACTAAATATAATCTATCAAGTTGCAGAAGCCTTTATGATTTGCAAAAGGTACTTATGTATTTCCCCATCTTTTCACTTGACCCAAAGTATTGCAAAAATTTTTGCAAGTCTTGAATTCTTTAGTAAAATGTCAATTTCATTATTAATGAAGAAAGAAATTTCTAAATAAATGTCTCTTCAGGAAAAAGGTTTTTTAAAATAATTTTATCATTTCTCATAATTATTGTTAGGAAATGAACCTAATTACACGCCACTGCATAACTGTAAATGATATGTGGTTATTTACTTCTTTGGTACACGCCTTTGGTATTGTCCAATTCATATTATCAAAAAGTTTAAGTGAAAAAAACCTTCATAGTGTTAAATGGGTAATAATAATCTAACTTTATAATAATTACTTTAATCAAATAAATTATGTAACATAAGTAACTTAATTTTAGTCACCAAATGAAAACATTTTACCGCAAATAATTCCGTTATTTCTGCGGCATCTCACACAAACACTACGAAATTTCTTTCCCCCACCCTCAGCACCAATCCTTATAGTGGGTATTAAATGAACAATGGTATAAACATCTTTCTTAGCTTTGATAATCTTGCTTTGGAAGGAAGGTATTTGTGGTAATTCTCTATTTTTGCTTATTATATTCATCCACACCATATTACAAAAAATACATCTTGACAGAGTTTTATAGGGCAGACTTAGGAAGGCTAGAAATCGTAGGTAGAGCATACGACTCTGTTGATATGCGTGTGACAATCACGTGAAACATACCGCGACAATTACCGCATGCTCGCTATTAGTGGTTTATTGGTCAGAATAAGTCCTGTTCTCTTATGTTCATTAATGAAGTCAGATTAGACAAATTCTTGAATCCTCGAGTGTCTGAAGTGGAATAAGTAATGGGGTTGAGTAATAATTTTTGCTCTTTTATATTACTTGGATCTAAAGGTCATAAACTTCCTCAGCATATGGTTCTTATTAGAAAATATTTATACTCTATAAATCGTTACAAACTGTTATACCCCACACACTAGATACTTGAATAATATAATATATATTAAGGGTAATTTTTAACCAATTGGTTCTCCTTAAACCTAGTATTGTATATAACTGTCTATATTTGGGAAGAAAGAGATGCTAGTGAGGTAGTTTGATCAACATTAATATACCTCAAAAAATCGTGACACTGAATATATGTGGCAGATATGGGTACTATAAATACGATAGGATAGAGAGGATAAAATCATAACGATATATACTGATATACCAAATACAGGACAGTCAGACACTAACGGAAGTACGTGATTAATGGACCTAATTATAAGCCTTTAGTATAATTAGTATTTATATTACATAATCAACCGTCACGATGGTTGGATCCACAGTAGGAATAATAATTGTTGACGAATGGAGTAAATTCTTGAGCTAAAGTCTATTGCCCAATAGTGTAACGTATCCATTTTTAAATAGCACAAAGCATTCAAAGACATAATGTCAATTTTCTTGTAAAATAAACATTAATTTAGGTATGTTTCTCTTTTATTCAATTTTCTAACCTAGAACTAGTTTTACAAATAATCTATTCACTACAACGTTCGTAATTTTAATGGAGACTTTGGTTTTCCCAGTATCTAGGACCACCTGTCTTTCTTGGCTACAACCATGTTGCTCTTAAATCAGTCCTGGGGTTTTATGCCGAGGAGGATATGATAGCATTGGGGCCTCCTGACTGTACTCTTCTAAACACATACACACCATAATCACATAATCGAATTGTAATTTCTTGCCAATTTTCCCTTCATGCTTACATAGACAGAAACAGTTTATGGCAAACTGAAAAAGCTTTCCTCTCCCACTTTATGGTTCCTAGGTAGGTTTGAATTAACAGAGACGTTTCTCCTGATTACTTATTAGCTTACACTCTTTTTTTCGTTTTTAACAATTTGAAGGCAATGGGTCTGGAATGATAAGCGTATTATAAATTGTCGCAATTAATTTAAAGGATCCAATAGAAACTTGTTATTTGTGACCTTCGAATTGGAAGTACTGGTAGACCCTCTTCTTGAGTGGCATGATAGAACTAACTGTTTCCCATCAACTGTGTTAACAATTTTTCATATTGACATATGAAAGTATTTTTATCATCAGAGTGAGTAATATATTCAAATACATGAGCTGTGTGTTGTCGATTTTGGTTTAGATGACATAATTATTAAATATATTTTAGAAATTCTCGATAAATTCTTAGAAAAATAAAATTTTAAAGGATTCTTTAAAATATATAGGGTATACGTTGATTACTATATAAAAATCGAGATATAAATAGCTAAAACAGAATATATTATATATTAATTAGGCATTAACAATGGTTTTCTCTAATAAATTTCGTAATTTTTTGGTGCAATTATGTTTTCTTTCTTTCTTTATTTTCCTCCTTTCCCCAGATTGAGTGAGATGCGAAGCATACACATGAAGCAGAAATATTAGTGGAAGAACATAACGTAAGTTACCCTTAAGTGAGAGCCGTTGCAATAAAAATAATTCACTCTAAGGCTTCACAAGATCGCGCCATATTCTATCCATGCTTCTTTCATGTAATTCAAGCGGCTTTTTGTAATATAAAATATTCATTAGAGTTTAATATAAGAAGACACTCCCTACCCCTTATTGAGTAGAACCTGAAAATCACCTAAATAATGAGGCACATGATTAGGCATAAATGACTCTGATATTAGGTCAAAATAGCTCAAAATAATGATATGAGAATATAAGGTATATTTAAGTGCTTTCAAACTTTTATTGACACCAAATCTTAATCAGTAATTTCGCTGCATAGCTCCTGTCACTTGTGACTTCTGATTATTATTACAAATTCATAATATTGTAATATAAATATAGCTAATTTTATAAAATCCTAATTATCACCAACCATTATGATTAAGATAATAATAACTATCTAATAAATCTATGTGCAAAGGGAAATTAATTTAAATATATTTTTGCCCCGGTACCGTCCTGGTGAGAGCAAATTTGCCCGGCTATTCGTCATATTTTGTTGGTAGCGGGCTTTGCTCGCACGACTCAGGCTTCCGGCTAAAGACCAAGACTTCACCAAGAACTAAGGATTATGAACTTTTCGTTCCTCCGACTGGTCGGGATCCCCGGATCTCCGTGCTCCACATAATCAGCCACTAATACAGATTTCTGCCTTCTGCATGCTAACTCCCGGCGGGAATTTCTGGAATTATGATGGGGCCAAGTTCATTCCGTAATGGAAAAAATGTATGCTCTGAGCGCTCTGCGGGACTACTTCCACCCAAAAAACCTGGCAAGGCTCAGTATATAATTATTAATATTTAGCTCAGGCTGCTCCGGCTCTCGACTTTACCGGTCTCCGCAAAGTCTCTCTAGGGTTGGCTAACATTTATATATTATTGTAAACGACTGTGGTGTAACCTTAAAGTTCATATAGGTGGATGCTCTTATTATTTTTATATCTTTAATAAGAATACTGTACCAAATGAGTTGTTTGTTAAATTAAAAGATTAAATAAGAAATACATTGCATTTTAGGTTTTAATGTTTAAATGAATTTTTCTAAATCTGAAGATGTAAAGAATTCATTGGTGGAAAGAGTGGTAGTATGTTATTATGGATGAGTATTAACCGTATATAGAGCAAAAACATAGTATGAAAAGTTTTAAGGTTAACAATCATATGCAACTAGTATTTAAGTGCGACAAGTGTATTATCTATATAGACGTAACGAGTAATATTCAAGTTTATCAAAAGTAGTTTGTGGGATAAAGGCTAAAGCTAAAGAAAATTTATGGAGAAAGGTGATTTCATTCATGGGAATAAAAACTTCCAGATCAGAAATCAAATAATACACAATAGGCTTGTGTATGACGGTAAAACTTTAAGAACCTGCAATTTTATGATATAAGGAGATTAGAAATATAACGTAGAAATTATTAGATTCCAAAGTTAAAAGTATATTTAGTGGGCTTGCGATTAAAAACTTAGAAAGTAGCATAAAAAGTTAGAAAAATAAACTATTTATGGGACTAATTTTTCATGTTTATATAAATTCAAATCATGAATTAAGTAATATGAAAATATCAAGAAAGCGTCTTGCTGCGCTAATAGAGAATGAATTAATATTAATAAATTGTCTATTGAATCATTTTAATTTAGCACAGTACTTCTCATATTGTTTTGTCATGCCATTTTGTGCTTACGCTCTAGATATAAGAATAAAATCTACACTAGTTTTAGGTAGTTAATTTTCATTAGCTTCAGGGGTATCATACACTTATATCTTGGAAAGGCATATGGTGAGTGGGCAGCGGTGAATTAAAAAAAATATACTAATGTCACAAGTGGAAAGGTCATGGAAAGCGTATTATTCAAGCAATATGCTGAAAGTCGGAAACGCAAAAATAAAGTCGGTGAAATATTTAAACTTTAATACAATGAGCAAGAATGATCACATGAGACCATAGTTACATTAATTATTTTGAATATATTTCTTTTCCCTTACTGTATTTAAATTTTGTGTAAATGATAGAGAAATGTTAATTTTGATAAGTGAATATTGCAAAAGGATGGGCCTAAATAGGACCGAACAATCTAACAATTACATACTAATTCTTTAATCTCTAGTTAATCTTTCTTTTATTAGTTTAATCACTTATTTGAGTAATACTTATATTTATTTATATTTATACTTTAATATCATTCACACTATTTACTTGTTAAGAGAGAGTTTAAGTTTCACCTAAAGTAATTAATATTACCTTTATTACCTAATGTAGTGTGTGTAATGTGGTGTGGATAAAGGCCTGGTTGAATAAGGGAGGGTGAGGGGCTTCAAACGCCGATGTTGATGATAGCAAGTTTTTTATGTATCAGTTAGTCTATGAACCAACTTATGATTATTACATTTTAAATATAAATAAAATAGTGATTTTGTATATAATGAGAAGCATATTCTATAGATATATTTATTTCTCTGTGGCGTCAGCCATATTTAAACCATTGATTTATGATGCTGTTTGAAGATTTTTTTGTTTTATATGTTCTTTTTTTTTCCTTTTAATTACATTAAAGAGCTTGTGAACCTATGAAATGGGTATTTATTATGGATTTTTGTTGCAGTATGACTAATTATTATCAGCTATACGATAAAAATATTACTATATACTCCATGTTTATAAAAATATCTCCATTTAATGTCAATAAATGTCTCCCTTTAAAGTATTCAAAATATATATAAAGTAATGTATATATCTATATAAAAATATTAGCAAACTGGCTTATAATATTTAAAATGCTGTCCTTAGAACGTAGATATTAATAATACGTTATATTTAACTATATAGTATAAAAGTTATCTACAATAAAACTTGTACAGTAATATTACCTATAATACTAATATATATGGTATACCCTGATTATTATTACCTAATAGTATTCACTATAAATAATATATATAATTACAAAATATGTTTCTACTTATTCTCTATCTTAGACATTTCCTTGACTAAGTTCTATTAACATCTTACATCCTAATTATTTATATACTTAAGTACAATTAAACAAACGCGCGTGTACAAACTATTATTATATATAATATAATATATATATATATTATAAATATACATATAATTATTATAATATGTATATATATATATATAAGATATATATTATTATATATAATATGATATATATAATAATTATATATTGTATATATAATATTATATATAACTAAATAATATCTTGCAGTTACTATATATATATAATATATATATGATATATATAAATATAATATATATATATTTATATATATTATATATATTTATATTATATAATATTATATATTATTATATATAGTGAGAGTATGAGTATGTGTATATAGTATGTATATAGTATAATATACTGATATATATATATATATATATATATATATATATATATATAATATATATACTATATGTATATATATATTGCATATATAATTATAAATATATATATATATAT
>JABUQX010128026.1:0-30000 GCA_015478945.1 Trachelipus rathkii
ATAGCAGAACAGCACGGGAATGCTCACCTATGGGTGTGTGTCCTGAATTTTCAACTGGTAGAGATTTACTCTATTTATAGGAAGTTTTTCGCCTATACCACCGAAGTAAGGTTTACAATCAGTTTTTACGTCTGACCGTTCCAAAGGGAAAAAGAGCTCTCTCCAGACATATCCCTGTAATCTTGTAAACCGCGTATAGGGGAGTAGTACGATTGTTTCGTCCGGTTGTGTTTACAGTATTCTGAAGGCTGCATTCAAAGTACTCTTCACTCTCGCTCCTAGTCTGTTTCTTTCAAATATTCACCCTTGAAACACCGAATCAATATCTTTCACAATATTACTGGTGTGTGAATTATTAATGACTCAACATGTTCTGTACTTCGCATCAAAACATATAAACTTTGTTTAGCGGTTTCGCCATCGCCAATGTAAACTACCATATAGTGAATATTCTCAATCGTTCGTGTGACGCACGACTGGTGGCTATTACGCAACTGCGCATTTTGTACTCTGGTATTCATTTTATTTGTGATAAAGATTATCCGCTTGTCTTTATACACTTATAGTTTTTCCTCACGGATCATCGTTAACTTCCTCTCATCTTCGTGGGGTAACTCATTTTACGTTTTTCATTCATGGTGTGCTCCTATTATAACTTCAGTCTCTCAGAGTCATTTTCTTGGCGTTGGAGGTAGAGACTTCAAATAATTCCTCTTCCATCAAAAAAGGTGGCACGTCCACTTGGCCTCACAACACTCGACATGTAGTAGTTTGGAGAATTTCATCGTCTTGTTGTGGCTCTGTGTTCTCGCAATCCGCCTGTCCTGGGGCAACAACCGTACTGAGGCTGGATTAATACACATCTTATGGAGGTGGAAAAACAGCAGGTTGAGATCCACCAATCATGGATGGATTTAAATGAAATGGGTAATTTAGGCTGTTACCGTTATCTCATTATCTATTGTTGTTGCAATTAGCAGCTCATATATTATTACTCATATCTACAGGAAATTGATTTAATAATCTCAGAATATTTTAAGTGGCGATAATTAAATCATTCAGTTACATAATAATATTATGACATTTATTATTCATCGATTCAACTACAGTGATGTGTTAATTATTAAGTTATTGAGTGGATTAGTGATCAATACTTATGTGTAAAGTGTTTAGTTGTAATGTCATTTATCTCATCGACATATGCATTAGTATAGGTATTTATTGATATTTAATTATCCAGATAACATTTACATTGGGTAATCATACTCATGATGAGTATACAACTATACTTTTCTATAATTTATTATTCCCAAATTTATCAGTATAACATCTATTGACGTTCTCGATATAGATTCAAAATACTTAAAACTCCTGAGTGGTGTAATGTTATCTTTCACAGTAGAGATCTCATTGTGCAAAGCCATTATCAAATTATTATCGAATTCTCATTTATTATTGCTAAGTATAACTTGTATTATGTATCACTTTTCTTATTCACTATTTACATCTCATTCTCTACAGTAGTATAAGGATTGAGAAAGCTGTGTAAGTCTGTCTGCTCTCCTCATTAATTGGTTGAGTCTTTTATGTGGAGACATGTTTCCTTGAAGTTAGTATTTTGTACTATATATTCTTATATTATTATTATACTATATATATTATATTTATTCATTTTATTTAATTTTATTATATTTATCGTTTATTATTAATCTGAAGTATTCTTGAGTTAGTTTTAGTAAGTAGTTAGTAATGTAGTTCAGAGTATATTTAATTCATTATTATTTATATTATATTCGATCTATTACGTTTTTTATTTTTCCGAGTTTATGTTTATATTAATTACCATCGATTCTAGTTTATTATATATAATTAATATATTATTAATATTATATAATATATTATATTTTATTACTATAATTATTATACTGTTATTTAATTGGAGGTTAGTGTACTTAACTTGAGATTTCTGTTGAAAATAATCCTTCAGTGTGTTTTTCACTATAAATGTTATTTTTATATAATTTATTTTTTACATTGGTGTATATATATATATAAATAATGATTTATTTTATATTTTTCATCTCGATCCTCTATTAATTTATCACTTAGTTTTTTATTTCGTATTGTATATTTTACTCTATATTATATTTGTATTATTTTATATATATAGTAATAATATTAAGTGTGGAGCTTATTATGATATTTCACTTGATGTAATATATTTTCGTTGTGTCATAATATGATGGTGATATCCTGCAATTAAAACATATAAATATTCCATTTTTGATATTTATTAACATTATAGACTAGTAATATAACGCTTTCACTCTTATATTTTTCAAATTGTTATATCATGTTACAATAATAATTTTATATATATAGATATATATATAGAGATACTGACTAATGCATACTTATTATGTCATTTGTTTCTAATGTATGAGTAGTATAATTATTCATATAAATCTATATATTTATCATTTCTGTATTAAAATATTTTATCTTTATATAATTAAATTAATTATGAATTAACAATGATTATAACAATCTTGAGATTTTAACGTTTATTTTATAGTAATTATATTATTAATTATTATTTTTAATATTTATTAGATATTGAGTATCTGTTTGAAAAATTCATTTCTCTAAAATATGAAGTTGACATTAAATGTGAGATGTTCAATTATTTGATAATAAAATATTAATAAATATATACTTGAACTTAAATATATAATATATTCACTTAAATTAGTATTTGTAAATGAAGAATGATGAGATATTGAATAGTGAATTTGAAACTAATTTAATTTAATATGTGGCTTGTGGCGAATAATCTATATCTGTTTATTTAGTGATTCAGTACATTTATAATTTTAAGTCACATATATAATATTATATATTTAATTTCCAAAGTATTTAGTCATAAAGATCTCAATCCAATAGAGAATCTTTGGAATAAAATTGGACTTCTCCTCTCTAAATGAAATTTATATATAAACTTTTGATTCGCACTTAATCACTATTATTATTATTATATGTTTATAGATTTTACCATCCCTATTCATTATTCCCATTACTTTTATTCTTAACCACTAGCACTTTCTTCCAGATTACTGGAGTAAACTTGAGATCTATTCATTAGTGCTGATTAGTAACTTTAATATTACTTGTGAGTAATCAATGCACATAATATATCATTCACTCTTTATGTGGGATCTATCTATTATTCAGTTCTATTAATCAATCTGTGATCATGTACTCATACTATTATTAATTTATTTGTGTGAAATATATGACTGAATTATTATCTCAGTAGTCGAGAGTATATGAAAAATGTATCATATTTCATTGTATTGATGTAGGAAATATGTAGAGTGTCAATGTGTAGAAATTGGGATGCTAGGGTGTACTATGTATTATACTATTTTATTGACTCTCATTAAATAAGTATTTAGACTGCACATTAAGCTACATACTATTAATATTATTCTATCATCTGTATTTGGTCAATTTATTTTTCATGAATTATCCTTTAATGATTTATTCATTAGATATTATAAGTCAAAATATATAAATCATTCTTTTAGTTTAGCTCTAATCTGTCTAAATCTCAAACGCCTAGGATTGTTTTATGTTAGTCAGGTTCATCTTATTTTTTCAACACATTTTTAATTTAATCTACTTATTTTTATATTATAGACTTATGTACATTATTTTATTTATTATCTTTTCAACTCTTTTATTTGTATGCAATATTATTTATTTAAATTCACTATAGATATGTTTGTTGTTAGGAATAGATGTGTTTATTTAGTAATACCGATTTAGGTATTATTATTTATTTATTTGGGAAAAGGTTTTATTTTCTTTGTTTAATTATAAAGACACATGTTGTAATTCATTAATTATGTAATTAATATTATAATTTGTTATTTATATTTAATTTAAACATAAAATATAGCAGTTATTATATTATTATTATCGGATCTAATATATGTGAATATGCTTTTAGGTAAACATAGGTAAATATTTGTTTAAAGTTCTTTATGTATTTAAATTATTTATTCCAGGTATTTTTAATATAATTTAATTTATTTTATATTTTTAATATTATTTGATATTAAATATGTATTTATTAATTTGAATATTTATGTATAATTATTATTGAGTAATATATGCTTATTGTGGATATATAATTAATGTATGTATAATAAGTTTATCTGAAAAATATTGTTACTTGTGATTGGAATTTTAATGATACTAGATTATCTCTCAATTAGGTACTTTATTTTCAAAATATAATTATTGTAGTGTGTGGACTATATGATATAAAGTTCAGACTCATGTCGAATTATTTGTATTTAGTTTAATAAATTATGCATATATTTAGAATAATATGTCACTGTTAATTATATATTATACTATATTTATTCTCATCAATATTGGCTTCCTCAGGAGTACAGATTTATAATTAACTCAAACATTTATTCAATTATTATATATTATAGAAAAAGCAAGTTATTCATTAAATTTCAAATTATTTATTTACATGTGCAATAGATTTAATTATTAACACTAATATGTCAATTGATTTATCAATATAAATTTAGACTCCTTATTTAAGTTGATTTAATATTGTAAATCAAATAATTGGAAATTATTCAAGTGATTTTTATGTATTATTGAATTATTATATTATTTTTATATTATTTCAATAAATATAAACATCACAGCACTCTCCAAATTATTATGTCCCGCTCTTGTAGACAATATAGATTATCAAAACTGTAAATTTGCTTGATCGAGCTAATATAATTATACTTACATGCTATGGAACTCTAATTTAGTTATTGGTGGATTTGAAATGTGTTGCTAATTATTGCAATTATTGAGTTGACTACAGTTTTGACTTATCTTTGCATAATTGATGTGATTATCTTATTTCGAGTTTAACTATATTTTCATATATAAATAATGAATTATTGATTTACATTTAGATTTATATATTCTCAGATATATATTAATCTAACTATTAGAGCTCTTATTCATTTCACCTTTTCTTTGTATATTACTTATTATATAGTAATCTATTATTTAATATATTTGATAATTATATACTATCTAATATATAATAACTCCATATTTGAATATTTCTTATATTATTTATTCATATTATTATAATTTGCGTCATTAAATTATATGATTATGGTGGTTTATTTTATATACACTTATGAAATATATATGAAAAATTCCACTTTTTTTTTGCACTATAAATTGATATTATTTTGAAATATTTGATATATAATTGAAAGTTTCCATGCCATCTATGTATGGGATTATAGGTTGATGTGTGAATATAATTAGTCTCATGATATGAATACATATTTTAACGTTAATATATTCGTCACATCATTTATATTCAATAATCCTATTTCAATTTTTCACTCTCAAACTCTTTTGAGCTCTGGCTAACAACTCCTTTTTATTTGATGTGTGTATATAAATTATTATAATACTTTATTAATTTATTATTATTATTATTATTTATTACTCATATTAATTATTATTTTATAATTAGATTATATAATATTAATTATTAATTTAATTTATTTTATATAAAAGATTTTCTTTTTCGAATAATATTTCTTTGATTTTACATTATAATTTGTCTTTTTTTTTGTTTTTCAATTAGTATATATTTTTATAAGAGGAAAGTATATTTTTAATCCAAACATATAAGAAAACGCTCACACCTAAATTTCCGTTTTATTTTCTAAATAATTTCATAATTTATTATAACAAAATAATTTTCTTCATTCTCATATCTCTAATATAGTTTATATATCTTATCTTATTATAATATATAATTTATTACTATTAATTTTTAATAAAATTATGCTTTATATGTTGTTATCTAAGAGGTCTTTATTATACTTCTTTACTCTAGCATAGTATTAATCTTTTTCGTATCCTCGCTCACTCAACAATAGATACAATAGACTTACTCACACAAGCACTTAATAGAGGGGTGCTGTAGTTATGCAATCCCTTCTTTAGCCTGGGGAATCGATTTCCTGCTCCCGATGTCTGTCGCTATCTCTTCCCTTGTGCTGTTGGGAATTAAGATATATATATGTTTATTCGTTTCCGCTAATTCTGCATGTTGGATTTTGAATTATTCTTTTTTGTATGCTTGCTCGCTATAAGTTTGACTTTTGCTCCTATTTTTTTTTTTTTTATTTATTCTTTTCTTTTTTATTTGTTCTAGTTTCTAGGTCTTATATGACTTTATTCTTGTGATCCCTCCTCTACTCTTCCTTCCTCCCGTCTCTCTACCTTCTCACTTCTCTTTGCTTTTCTTCTCTATTCATTCTTCTTCATATTTTTTTATTTATTATTCTATTAAACTCTTTGAGCGTCTATCTCAACTCTCTGACATGTAATCTTTGCTTCCTTTCTTGAATTCTAGTGAGATTTGATTTTCTCATTATCTAGTTTATTACATCAATCCTTTATTCCGATATGTTCTTTTACACAAGATTTCTGATATCTATTCTCTCTTTGTTCAGGGATTTTCCAGATTATCTCGGTCAAATTAGTATTATTAGTTTATGATGTCGACTTTGTATTTTCTCGTTTACTTTTCTACTCTTCGATAATTAGCCAGCTACTTTCTTTTTTCTAACTTTTTTTACTGTATTGATCCTTACTCTTTCTCAGTTACGAACAGTCTATATCGCTGGTGCGGCTCAATAAAGTAATCTAAAAATCTTTCCTATTGTATTTAAAATATCTTGTTTATTAAGTTTTTCTCTCAAATTTCAGTTCTTACATCATCCTTCTATTCTATTCTTGTTTTATTGTTCTCTTCTCTTGTGGGATTTCTCTATTCTTCCTGAATTACTATATTCTGTTCTTTAACATTCGTTTTATCTTTTATTTTCACTATATTAGCAAAAATAAAATAATTAAATTTATTTATAATGATAATATAATGTGTATATTTTGATTATCTTAATAATAAATGAAGAAAATATAATCATTTAATATTATCCTTTAGTTATTTATTAAATTATAATTTTATTTTTATTGAATTAAATTTTCTCTTTGGCCTACCTGCATCTTGCAGAAAAATTTGCCTCATTTTTATTATTTCCTTTTTCCAGAAATAACTTTGCAAAAATCATAGTTTTATTTTCCTTTTTCATGAAATAACTTGGCAGTAGATAAATTTTTTGCTTGCATTTATATTCTTTATAAATGGGGATATGTATTGATGGATTTGAAATATTAAATGAAAGAGGGTCGGGGTGACATGATATCTTCGCTTTTCGATAAGTTAATGAGGTTGTTAAAGATGATAAAGATCGCAAGTAACCTTTGGATCCTCCTACTGACTTGTGGGGTCATTTTTGTTCAAGTTTTATATCTCTTTTCTTTGTTATATTTATTTGTTTATTAGCAAGATCCCTTAATCTAATAGTAAAGTATATTAATATATATAATGATATATTCACAAATTCATCAATAAAATTATATAATAATAATAATTATATTAATAATTATTTTACTTGATTCTAATTTCAGGCATCATTGTAAACTTTGTACTTTTCTTTAACATCGAATAATTCACAATTATTATTGGGTTTACCTCTCTAATGGATGTCCATGATACAGACTTTGTTGGATTCTTTTTACTTAGCGTACTAGAAATTACGACTTAGTCCGTTACTTTCTCTGGTTTCTTTTTAGTTTTTGCAAGTCTTTTTAAGCTCTGGTTTGATATACCAAAAGAAATTTTCCTGCGTGTCACTATTTGGGTTTTTTGATGAAAGATGTGATCTTCTGTATTTCTAATTAGTTTACTCATATCCCGTTCTGTCATACATAAAATTTGAAATTTATCTAACTTTATTTACGTTTGTTTCTCCTATTCACTATTATTCTTCCCATTTTCCACTTCTCTCACTATATCTTCTTCTTTTTTACCTCAATCTCTCTTCTTTCACTGATGCTTTCCTTTTCATACTTAGTTTTACAGTTTCATAAAATATTTATATAATTATTTCTAGATGTATCTTTATTATTTTTTCTTTCCATACTCTAATTCTACATCATGTCGCTCACCCTTTTTATTATCAAAGGAAAAAGGCATTTTTTCTTCTCCTCTCTTCGATTGTCTTTCTCTCCTTACTGTGGTGATGATTTGACTTTTAAATCTTCTTTATCTAATTTTTTTTTCTCTCTTTTTCATCATAAGTGATCTTTCACTCATTTGTTCTTAACTTTTTTATTGGTATTTTTTTCTTCTCTTATTTTTCACGATGTTTTTTTTATTTGGTTTGTTTTGATACTTTATTTTGTTATTGCAAGTCAAAAAATTTTTTAGCCTTACTGAATACTCGAGATGGGAAAGATAAATAAGAATAATTTGAAAACCTCTTATTCCCTTCCCCACTTCGTCAATGCTGGTGTTGACTTCCTTATCTTAAAGATCTTCCTTTAATCTTTGGTTTTTTTTCTTTTTCTTTTTCTCTTACATTTCATTATATTTTCTTATATTTGGAATCTAATATAATTAAACATAATAATTTTCTTTTCTCAATTTTTTAGCTTCCTTTCTGGATGTATTATCAATATCAACCCTTCTGTATAATAAGGTACTTCGTATTAAGTCTGATTTCCAAAAATAAAAAAAAAAATTGAAAACATTCTTAGATTATAAACTACTGACTGATTGGGGTCACTAGTCCAAACTTCGTTTTTTTCATTCATATTACTACTTACTCTTTCTGCTTTTACTCCCTCTCTTCCTCATCGTACTATGCTCCTGACCGGTTTTATGGCCATCATTGAAACCCTCTTTACTGTTTGGTATCTGTATCAGACCTAGTCCGTACTCGTTTCTTCTCACTTATAAGGCGGTTCTGAACTTCCCTCGGTATTTAATCCATTGGTTATTTGATCTTGTTGACTCATTTCAGCGTTCACAGATGGATGTAGAGCTCTGCGACTCTGACTTCGATGTCAGCCGATTGAACTTTGTTCATGTCTGTATTTCGGAGTTTCTCTTGGGTCTCCTCTATTACGGGTGATTGATCAGTCGCTCTAACTACGACCGCGGATGTTGGACACACAATTAATCCGGTTCTATCAACCCCAAAACCTCGTAATCTGGGGAATAATCCTAATTCTAGTGGGAACAACTCTTCGCTTGGCAACTTTTAATCCCGGGACAATAGCAGAGTTGTCCTGAATTTGTTGTTCGTGGGAACTTGGCTCCCGCACCTTCCGATGGATCTTATGGCCGTTTTTTATTTTAATTTTTATTTTTTTTTTTTATTATTTGCTCCGGGAGACAGGTGACTGCTCATAAATTCCTCACCATCTAACCATTAACTCACACTCCACTACATTTCCCTACTACTTCCACATATCTACCTGGACTACCCCTTGGATTAGCTTATCTTCTGTGTGTTCTGTGTGTCTACTACAGGTCCGGGGTAGTTTTTTTTTTCTTTTTCTAACTGTATTTTGTAAGATCTGTTTTCTGCCCCTCCACTTCTAATCTCCTCCCGCCATAGTTAAATACCTTATCAGTAGCTTCTTCGCAGTTTTGATGAATATTTGCCAGGTCTCAAATTGCTACCCTTGGTTACTCATTCTCTATCGAAAAAATCCTGCTTCCCCCAGGGTAATATTACATCTTCATTCCTTCCATAAAATCTTAACATTTTAGTTTTTTTTGACGCCAGCAATCCCTTCGCTTCGCATTATATCATTTGTGGTATACTAGATATCGTTCATTTTTGGTGTGCCACTTGTTATGGTTTAGATTCTTTCGATTAGCTGCCTGGTATCTTTGAAGCCATTGTATTTTTGGTCTGGCTCTGCATAATGCAGACATTTCTATCCTGAATATTTCAGATGCTGATTATTAATTCTAGTACTAATTTCATGATACTTTCAGATACTCGCTTTTGTTATTTAATTTCTCACCAATGTCTATGGAATGGTTGGTATCTTCCTCAAATTTAACTTGCATTCTGGGGATTGAGACGAGCATCACTTCTTGGGATAATATCGCTGAGAACCTTTGAGGGTCCAAAGTCCTCGAATTCGAAAGTTGAAATTCGCTGTGTCCTACCCAAATACTCTCAGGTCGAATCTGAATGGCCCTCGGTACAGGTACCCCTGCATTTCTCGGTTTATAAGCTTTCCGGAAATTTATCAGCGAAAACTTATCAATATGTGTTATTATGTCCCAGTGCTTGATATCTATGTTGAGTCCATATCATTATATCCTCAGCCAATGCTTTTTCCGCCCTCTGGTTTGACTCAATAAACTACTGTGGCTCTTCCGGTGTTATATTAAGTCCTTCTAGTGGTATGCGGTCTTCTAAAACTGCCTTCACCCATTGATTAGCTACCAAATGGCAAAATTCAGCTACAAAATTTCCAAATCAATTAACTCCTCTGCAATTCTTTTTAGGTGGCCTATTACAGTATATTCATTTAGTTTTCCCACCATTTAGTTTATATTTCATTGGTAATTAAACCACTTGTCTAAATTCTTTATTTTAAATCTACTTTTGTCCTGATTGTTTTCATTTTCGATGATTTTCTCTTAGGTCAAATGTTTTTGTTATGATTGATGTATATTTCGAGTTATCACAAGTACCTTGCCTTCCTCCTTGTATATTAAATATTTCCTTTATTTAATTGTTCATTTATTTTTATTTTTTACTTGTTTTTTTTTCATTTATGTTTATTGTTTTCTTATTTATTATTTTATTTTGTTTATTGTTCTTGTCCTTTTACTGTTCAAACTAAATTATGTAATTATTAATTTATTCTGTTGTAAAAATTTTTTTCTCTTTTTATGTACGATGTTGTGGTGTGTGTGTGGTGTTTGTTTTTTTAATTTTTTATTATTTATTATTTTTTTCTCATTGTTCTGTGTAATTTTTTTTTTTTCTTATTTATTATTTATGATCTATTAAATTATTTTTCTATATCTTAAATTGTGTTTTAACGTTACTACTTAAGTATTTCATTATTAATTTCTTAACTTATTCACCCATTGAGAATTATTGTTTTCATTTATTTTTATATTTGTTATTTTTATATTTTTTATTATGATTTAACTGTTCATGTTTTTGTGTTTATTTTTCCCATTTGTTATTTATATTATTTTTGATTATTGTATACCTTATAATATTATATAAATTTTTGTTATTTTAATTAATTTTTATATAAATTGTTTTTTTGTAATTTCACTATCTTTTATTTTATAGATTGTTTGTTATTTCTTACCCTTTTTTTTTCTATTTTAGTTGTATTGGTGATTGGAACAATGTTTTTGGTTTGAGCTCTAAATTGAATCTTATTCTATTAACCCTTTATATTGTGTATATATTTTACTTGGTTTGCAAAGCATTTGACATCCATTTTCCTTTGCTAAGTTTTTCTACCATCTCAGATCCATTAAGAGTGGTAGTGAATGTCTCTCTCGTTGTTTAGGGTTTTACGGACGCTCACTTTCTGTTCTTTGTGATTCTAATTCAGCTAATCTATTTCTAAATAAGTCATTAATACCGTCGAACCCTTCGAATGACAAATCGTCAGGAAGAGAGTTTTCTTCTTGTCCATCCTGTTCCACATTTAAGTAATTTTCCGTTTCTACCTCTTCAAAAATAGGCAACCCCACTACTGGGGTAGAATATGCCTGAATACATTCTTCAAACACTTTATTTGTTGGTAAAGATTCCCTAAAATCCTCCGGTGGAGCTTGCAATGACTCCCAACGATAAAATGCCTCTTCTATCAAATCAGATGCATCCCATTGTAAATATTCATTGACTTCTTCTTCTTCAGCTGATTTTACTATATTACTCAAATCTCCGTGTGATCCGTTTTCCTTTTCTCTTTCAATTATCTTTTCCAATTCCAAGTTAATCTTTTGTTGTTCTTTTATTAATCCTACAAAACTTTGTTTAACCTCACTTAATATTTCTGTCGTCAACGGTGAAACCCTCGAAAGAGGTCCTCGTCATCACTGTCATCATCTTCCCACTGCCAAACTCTGTCGGTTTCTTATACGCTTTTTTATGTTTCGGTTTTCTCAAAAGTTTCGAAAACGTCTTCGCTCTTCTTCTTCGTCATATTTCTGCTGCTATACCACACCACCCATCGCATATTCTTAGAAAACACTGAAGTTATTTGTTACGTACGACAGGGAGGCTTTTCAGTCGACAACTGACGATGATGAGAATACTTAATATTGCCTTCCATCCTCCGGAGATCGTAACACATAATGTTGACATGATTGTCATTTACATTTTTATAATTTCAATAGCCCAAATGATACCTAGGATCAAATATTATTTTTCGTCAAGATTTCAGGGAAGTGAGCTTATAAACCTACCATTTGAGTGGACTTCATGACGGAACAAATCTAACATGAACTTTCCATCCAGCTATGTCCTATCACTGCAAGGTAATATGGGAGTTCAGTTTCCTTAATGTCATTTGGCCTTTATTTCAAGATATTTTTACAAGGAGTTTAAGTTTCGTTCCGTATGATTTTGTATGATATAAACTAACAAGACCTGTGGAAACTTCCTCCATTTATTTGACTCTTTTACTTGACATTCTCAGATTATTGACTCCACTGGGTGCGATTGAACCCGTTCGATGCGGGCCCGTTGTAAAGATGGTGTAATACGGGGTTGTTTTAGTAATGTTTTATCTGTTGTTTTCTTCAGAGTTCTCGAATTGGTCTTCATGATTCTCTACCGTTATCAGTAAGAAGCCGCTCCGGGAACTTTTGCAAAAAAATGGCAATATTCGGTGTTGGAATGCATTTGCGACATTTAATACTCTGTTTTGTTTCTTAATGGGTAACAGCAAGCCACAAGCCACCCACTTCGTGAAATGATCCACCATCACTAACGCATAATTGTTTCCCCTGGCAGAACAGGGAAATTGGATCAAATCCATTGCCACTAATTCAAATGGTCTTGAAGTTACGATCTTAAGAGTGGGCGGTACATAGAGAATGTTTGAGATCTTACAAGCTTGACACTTGTTACAAGTAGTGGTAATATCATTACAGATAGTAGTTATCTTTGGGTGCCATATCCAATTTATCAATAAAGAATGCAATTTCTGCTTCCCAATGTGGGCAAACATCCAATGAGCCTTAATAGCTACCTCAGTTAAATAAGTTTTGGGGACAATGAGAGCGAATTCTCCCGTAGAGAACTCTCTATATAGTCAATCATTTATAAAGTAGATATACTTACTTACTCTAGCGAATGGTTGTAACGGACCATTAAATGGCAATTTTCTTACAATGGCATTCTTTAATCGTCTCAACGTATAATCAGATTTTTGCAATTTGTCAATATCGTCATACTCAATTTCTAAAGGATCGATTATATTATCTGAATTCATATTTTTTATCTTTTTATATTCTTGATGGTTGCTAGAGAAATTCTCTTGGGTTCAATTCTGGTACTCGAAATCTATCGTCTCTACCGTCACCCACCACGGTAGTTTTACTTGGTTACTCCAAATGGGAAACACACATTTTATCACCACATCGGTGGATTATTATATTATTACACTCGAGACTCTACTACCCTTCCTCCTCCATTAGACTTTCAGTCTCAATAAAAATTCCTTTATCTCTTAAATTATTTTCGGATGTTACACTCAAATAAGTTTAGTACTTTAATAACAATGTCACTTCCCTACTGGCACTCTCTATATTTACACCGGTGCAGCCGGGTCAGACTTGGGAAGGCACCAGGTATGCACTACTTTGTAATGGACTCCCCTCTTTGAGATCAGATCTCCTCACATCTAAAACGACTCGATATTATACCATAACTTCCTCTCATGCTTTTCCTCCTGTTTCACACTTTTTCCAAAATTTTAAGGGTTTCGCCTTGTTCCTCTCCTCCTTCGTTATTCAACTTCGCTATTCGCACTACTTTTGTACTTTTGCTTTTTTGTATTATCAGTCTCTCCGCGTTAATGGGGGTCACAAGTACAACCTCGCTGATTAGAGTAATTGGAAATTGACACCGCCTGTTTTCACCAGTTAGTGTAACCGTGACTTGTTTTGAGGTATTAACTGTCTTCAGTCCAATTCGGAGTATCCGATCTCCCGCTAGCGGTGTCTGATAATACAATAATATACCATATGCAAGTTCCCTATTTTCCACAACTCGACTATTTGCAACCTCCTGTCTCTAATCTTTTGTATAATTGTATTGTATTTACCATCGACCCATACAACCCCACCCGAATGTTTATTAAACATCAGCACCGCAATGAGACTAGCCTGGATCACAAGCAGTCGCGGAGAGCCTCCCCTCCGATGACCGGAACTTTCCACTTCTATCCACTCTTCGATACGAAAACTACCTTCCTAGCACAAGTATGGCACTCAAGCGCTCATACTGACATACCTCTTGCGACTCACAAATTAATTCTTTCAGATTGCCTTTCTATCGAAACTCTTCGCTACTTCTCGTTAAGAAGTGGGGTACAAGGGCGACCGCTTAGTCACGGAGATCCCTTCTCGGGTAACCTGGGATGTAACGCAGTCAAATAATGGCAACCCTAGCTCGGTGTTAATCGTAAAACTCGGCTTCCTTAAGCTGTGTGCGAAAAGGCGACTACCGAATCCATACCATTCACTCAACAACTCAATTCGACAGAATGTTGAACGGCCGATAGTGCCACTACACCCTAAATCCAAAATTGTAGATATATAGGCGGACCCGAGGGTGAGCTGTGGAACACCTAGGAGCCAGAGATAGGTCGCTGCATTGAGAGAGATCATGCGATTCCCGTTATGGAAAGAATGACTATCCGTATTATTTCCGATAATTTGGAACATGGTTAATCTTGAGATACTCGCCCTTCACATCGAGAATCGATTTTCATCTGGAGCACGGAGGTCGTTAGTCGGATTAGTAAAAGACCACAATCGCGATTATTACCGCGCTGTATACACGGAATCGTTTTTGTAATTAATATCTTTTGATCCGATTTATGTAATCTAGATAGCGTATATGAGTATTATTCAGAATAATAATAATCAATCCTAATTAAGTGGATAGTAAAATATAAAAAAGCGGTAGGATAATAACAGTTCATATTATTCAAACCAGTAATATAATTGTGTCCATGATGCAGAATGACAAATACAGTCCAATCCTGTGGTCATGTGTCGCTCGGACAGCTAGATGTAGCGGCAAGCACGTGACCTGCCAAGAGTCTCGACTTTCCGCTTCACCTCTAACGATCCATCGAGGTAACGAGACAACAGGATCCCTGTTGGCGATGTAAGTGCTTCCTTTCAATGTTTCGACTCATATAGCATTGTCTGCGAAACACGTGGCGCTGTGGTACGGATTTCAACTGTTCCACTTTATTAACTTTGGCACGCCTCGGAATGCACTATGCACACTAAGCCAAATAAAGGGCGAGGTTTATCGCCACTTTCTGAGCAGCATATAGAGCGCTATAAATTTTCGAGCGCCTACTCAGCTAGAACTTAGAAGAGCAGGAATCGCCCATAAACACCACTTTTAGTGCACAGCATCAATTTACGAACGGTCGGTATGACGGAACTTGTATAATAAATGTCGCGGGTAAAGTGACACTAGCAGCTTTAAATCAGCTTCATAAAGTTAACATTTATAATCTACACGCCGAACCATTCATGTAATGCTGATATCCAGTCGGAGACGATATGTCCTTATAGTTTTTGTTATTGAGTACCATATCTTGTCCGGAGAGAGGAAGAGCTCTATTCTGGCCGGTTTCGTATGAGTTATTGGTGACACGCCACCTTTATACAACATAACTGAATATATAAGATATTTCTTTCTCACCATAATTTTACTAACAGATGTGTCTTCTGAATCACACTCGAAATGTTATCAATACTTACAGAGACAAGAGAATACAATTAATATATTCTCATAATTAATAATCCTATGCCTTTTCTATTTGTCCAAGGTGAGAAAATTGTTCTCAGATTCGCACAACAAGGCATATCACATCTCAATCCCGCGTTGAAAACATAGATCAGGGCATATACAAAACCGTTTTCACATACCTCAATCAACGCGTAGAACCCTTCGAGAGCGATGCATATCTCCCCCAACTGTCATCACAGGCCAAGCCGTGAACAACAACGACTAAGTACTTTCTGTTCAAGCCTGCTGAACCCATACTTTTTCTCACTCATCAAACCTGATAATAATCCCACTTTATATTATAGTTCCATCGCGTGAGTAAACAGAAAACATTACATACACCACATTATATCTAAACTGAACAACGCGAATTTCCAAGTTATTTGTGATTTAAAGGAAAGCATTCATCCTCACATAATGATAAATGTGTGTTAGTTGTAATATCTTCTGAGATTTGGATCACAAACTACGACTGATGAGCACAGTAAATTGTCTACAGAAAAAGTCGAAAACGTACTTCACCCATTACTTATTCCGTTTTATACTGATTGTGAGGAGACTACTGTGAAGATTGACTCGAAAAATATTTGGGGATTGCTATTAGCTCCTTTCATGAGATTGATTACCAAGTTCATTCGTCCTCTTCGATATAACAGATATATATAACTCTAAATCTGCGATCAAAGTTTACATCTGAGAGCTCACTAACGGACGACAGCCCTTTAGTTAGTCCAACACAGTAACAGTAGCGTGGTCAACTTTGTTCTCGTGAATTACAAAATTTGGTACTATATATTTCCCCTTTGTATAGATTTGATATCGACTTGAGGTAGGTACACAACCAAACACAATCAGATCTCTACAAACATACGGAGACCTGTATGTTAAAGGAGTGTGTACAAAAAAAGCCACAGTTTAGGTGTTTAACTATAGGGTTAGATCTAACATGATTTCTCTTTGTCTGAACTAGTTTAAATAAATTTCCTGCCTCTTCAACCTAAATGCTCTGACCTCTTTATTTTTTCAGGAATTCCCCTTTCAGTATCCTATATTTCGTTTTAGGTTCAAAGTGGGCTATGGCCAACTGCGAGGCGCTACAAAATTGACTTGTGGAGCTTTCCTACGACAGTGTAAGCAATCCGATCATCACTCATTGCGACTTACAATTCACCTCTATATAGAGAGAGTATTTACTCTAAATCTTTAAAACAGTACTGTGTTTGGTCAATACATTTTGTAATATCCACTAAACAGCCTACTCGCCAGCAAAATCCCACTCACCATTGCTCTAATTTTCCCCGTTTTTGGCCAATCCTTGCCCATGCCTCCACCCAACGACAGGTTTGGCTTCCAAATACAGTATAGTCTTTTTCAACGCTATGCTATCTCTACTGACAAAAACAAAATACTTCGAATAGTAAAATACAACTCTTTGGTTCTAAATTGTTTTACAGTTCCGGAGACAAATATAATAACGTAATCGAGACTCCAAAAAATATAACAGACTCAGTTTCTTTCACCTTTTTTGTGATTCAATAATACAACTCTATGTCCTCCCGCTCGAGTGCGTCCTCTTGTTATTCTGTTTTTCTATCACTTATATTCTGTTTCTTACTTTGACCTGACTGAAAATTGTTCCTAAATATGGTACAGCAGATCCGATCAACAAGGATTGTGCATAGCCTTGAATATAATCTACTAGTGAGCCACCTTATTCCAAAAGTTACACAATGAATCATACTTACAAATTTAGTTTGTCCAGGGACATAACATAACAAAGCGTAACTATCGCTTCAGGCATAATATAGTAGGATCAATATACTTTAGGCGCGAAATTGGATAACACTTTCTCCTACACGGGAAAATCACTGAAATACAATATTAATAAACCTATCTAACTAGTAAAATACACTCACGTCTAAACGCGTTGGGAAAAATTAGGGCTTACTTATTCTTATTAACTAAATAAATAGTGAAATAACATACCCCGCCAGATATTATATAACTATATACCTCCGCAATCACGGTGTACTTACAAAATGCAGATAATATAAAATAAATAATAATTACTTAAATATTTTACTGATATCCATATTATATGTGATCTAATATTAATAATAATAATAATGCAAAAATAAACGGGTCATTTCTCTGTGCAGTACTTTTAATATATTAATTTAATGCACGACTTTGATGATGTTCCCAGAGCACACGCACTAAAATCATCCCTGGTTTCACCCATTATCCTAGTTTCTACTTTTGCTATGATACTCGGTGAGTTGGTGAGAGTGATTATTGGGTTGCCTACATCCATGGGTAACTTGCCTAAGAACGGAATCTCTATTTGACTTCCAGACTTCTATTCCGTGTACTATGGTGCAAGTCGCGTCACTGGGGATTCTGGCTCTTTGCTTGATGCCCAATTGGGGGTACTTTCCGCAAAGGTTAACTGGGGATATACTTAGATAATCGTAAGCTTTGCGGATCATTCCTATAGGTAGAAGGTTGTGAGGATTTTTTGTCTAGAGCTTCACCATCTGCACTCCAGGCACTCCTCCTCGCACTCAGTAAGTGATTCCCATGGGTTCACCTTTCATTTTGGTTATTACTTTGGCTGGCGCGGGTACTGCTGCTGCTGTTTTGTCTTCTGCACACGAGCAGATGTCTTCCCATCAGAGACCCTCCCACATTTCGCCCACGCTCGTAAGAGTAAACTCACAACTCTAAATCCTTGGCCTAAATGTTTCTCCAATATACTACATAGACTCTCACATTGTTAGAGTCTCGTATCCTGCCTTGGGGGGTTTGAATAACTCCCATCCACCGATCTAGGTTGTTGCAACACCATTTACAGTCACTGCCTATTCTCCAACACTCGAACCCCGTCGTCGTGTCCGCTGGACACTCCTCAACCAAGGGGGCCGGCGCGTCGTATGCGGTGTACTCTATTAGCGTGTAGAGCTGATCGTCCGGTGCAATCAAAATAAACTACAAATATTTAGACTATGCCACAATAAAAACTGCACAAGGGCCTATTATAACCCCAGTATGTCGTATATCCTGCATCATAGAAGTGAGCCCCCTCGTTTTTTCAATGGGACATTATAGCAGTAAGAGAAACTACGATAAGAAAATTACTCAATTGTTTTATTCTTATCAGTGAGACTGTTGATGTCGTAAAAGCGACACCTTATCTTTGTTAAAGCGAAATTAATTTACTAAAACTCACTCTCTTCGATGAAATGTTTCCCGCCGTTTGAACTATAATCTCTGTGGTGGTGGATAATTGTTTTTGTTAGTGGTTTCTTTATGTAGGCAACTCTCTGGGACCTAAATACAACCAGCATCTCTGAGAATATAACTTCCTGCTAATTATCACTTATACAGTACCTGGCGGCTCAGACTAGATTGCATTTATGGGTTCTTACCTATACATACATACACATTTTACCCTCATATATATTATACCATATATGTTAGTATAACTATATATAATATATATATAATTAAATATTATATATATATTATTATATATATATATATATATATATATTATAAATATATTATATATATATATATATATTATATATATATATTATATGTGTATATTATTGCGTCGCGAGGTTACTAACTTTCATGCGTTTTGGCTTTGTCCGGGGGGTCGCCCGAGACTTAAAAGGCTGAGAAACGCTGATTTACAGTAATATTGGAAAGGTGCGTCCTCGAGGTTCAGCAACTTTGCCTAGATCCTAAACTATGTATGAAGAGTTTCAAAGTTTAGATTTTATTATTGCTTCGTAATACATTTTCTTTAAATGAAAAGTCAAACGAGAGCCCCCCCCCCCCCAAAAAAAAAAGGGAGTTTTAACCGGTTGTTAAAATCCAATCAGTTAGAAGAGTGGTGCCCAACCTTTAAGTTTATCTCGAGCAAATTAAGAATTTAAAAATTTTAAGCGAGCCACACATAGGACGACGACCACTAATAAGAATAAACATTAATATATATATATACTATATATATATATATATATATATAATATATATATATAATATATATATATATATATAATATAATATATATTAATATATATATATATATTATATATATATTTTTACTACGAGCCACTATTACGTGCGGGGTTCTTTTCAAAAGGAGGGGCAAAACAAAAAAAAACATCAAAAAAGTAAAGAAAAACAAAAGGAAAGTAAACCTACCCAGTCCCATGCCTAACACAATTCCCTCAGGTGGCCGCAGACGCGGGACTTAAAGAGAAGAAGATTGAATACTGCAGGAAAAATAGATGAAGACAAGGAGTTCACAAAACAGATGTGGCTGGAAAGAAGGAGGCACCGGAACGAGGGATCCTAGAGTCTCCAAAATTTCCATGAGAGAGTAGGAACCTCCTTCTGTTACGAGGGCAGGACTCAGTGGTGGTGGAAATGTGAGAGGTCAATTCTCTTGAGCACCTGCCATGTAATACCTAGATAAAAAGGATAGGGCACCAATGTCACGTTGCAGAGAAAGAGGGTCAAGGGAGTCAAAAAGTATTGGTCAGTTTATAAGCCTTAGCCTTAGCCTCAACACTATCCAAAAGGAGGGTGGAACCGGATTCTAAACAGGATCGAATAAGACCCTTATATAACTGGAGTAACTGAGCAGAAGAAAAAATTCGCGCAATCTGACCAGAATTTCCAGCTTCTTTGAGGCCAATAATAATATAATAATAATAATAATTAATAAGTAATAATAATAATAATAATAATAATAATAATAATAATTAATAATAATAATAATAATAATAATAATAATAATAAAAACGATTATAAGAGTTATTACTAATACCAATTTATATTGTAATTTTTTGAAGAAAAAAAAAAACACGTTATATTAACATAAAATGACACGAAAAAGGAGAATTGCAGAGCCAATTTACTCTTATATTAAATTTTAAAGAAAACATATTTTTAATTATATTCTGAAATTATATATTTATATATATATATATGTATATATATAATATATATATATATATATATATATATATATATATATATATATATATATATTATATTATTATATATATATATATATATATATATATATATATATATATATATATGAGTCAAATAATGGGTGTATGACGGGGGAGGGAGTTTGGGGAGTCAAAACATCCCCCGAAATTCTCAGGGATTAAATTTATTTATTAAAAATTTAGTTTTCTAGTCAAAATAGTAAACAATTGTGGAAAATTTTCCAAAACCGCCGAAATTTCTCCAATTTGGTAAAGTTACAGAAAACAACGACATTATTGAAAAGTATAAAACGAGTTGTTTGTCATGGAACAGATTCCTGAGAAACAATCACTGTCGAAAGATTTAAAGGATTAACATTGGCATCCTACAACAGCTGCAATAGAACGACAGGAAGGAAAATCAAAACCGAAAGATTAAAGTTTATAAATCAAAGCTTGTACTGAGTCTATCGAAAGCATTTGATATGGCTAGCGTTACAGAAAAAGATGCACAGATATTCTTAAGAGCATAGGACCACGAGCTAAGTAAAAAGGAAAGATCACTAGCAGAGCACTTACGGTTATTATATTAGCGATCGGAGATAAGATTAGATTTTAAAATATTTTCAAATATTCTTTCTTACTAAGAATACAAAGAATATTAGAAACCTTTGTAAATTACCGACGTTTAAACGATTATATAAGTTGACCCTTATTCTCACTATTTTCTTTCGGTTGAATATTTTTGAAAAAGAATGCAATTATAGAGGGAACTATTTTAAAATATTTTAGTTAGAACACTTCAAAGAAATGAAGAAAAATATTTTTTTTACATTACTCGAAGGGTTGGTGTCCCTGTTTTGGAAGGTATCTATACTCTTTTTCCCCTTTTTTATAAACACCTTATAAAATTTTTAATTTTACTTATTAATTAAGCCCTACTATTCACTAATCTATAGATCTAATTTATCTATTTTAGTTAACTTTCTAGTGTGCCCAAAGGAGTCTTAAAAATGAGATGAAAAAAATAAGACCATTTTCGTATCTGATGCTTTTATCTTGACGTTTAACGTGGAGACACAACGTTATACCCCACTCCCTAATTTTTCTCCCAATGATTAAGAGGAATCTTCGCCTCGCTTATGGAAAAGCATTTTAAAATTTATTTTTGTTTAGGATTCGATTATTATTATTATTATTATATTATTATTCATTATTATATATTTAATTTAATTATTTATATATCATATTATTATATTAATTATTATTTATTTTAGTTTATTTACAATATTATTATTATTATTATTAAATGTATATTATTATTATATTTTATTATTCAACTATTGAGCAATTTAAAATATCTTCATTATTATTTATATATTTTATCTTATTATATATTATTTATATTAATTACAAATATTGATTATTTATTCGTGTGTGGATAGAAATATTGTAAAAGAATACATTCACAAAGAGTAAATAATGTATAAATCAAGAAATTTCACTAAACTAAAAAAAAAATACACTAATTAAATTACCTATGTATGGGTATATAAAACGGTATCCCATGACGCTTATTGAAGGAAACAACTTTCTTTAGGGCATGACCAAAATAATTGGCAACAAATCTTAGTACTCTAGCCAATATCTTCCTAATTGGAATCGTTTGTGCAATATATTCATCTTTTGTTTTTACGATTAATTAATCACTAAATTTATTTATTTAACAACTCAATCATCTAATCCTAAAAAATTAAGTAGTCACAAAAGTATTGTGAACTACGGCGAAAAATTGATATATTTATTATATATATATGACGACTGATATTATAGTCTTTACATCGGTAAAGGTAAAGGTAAAGGTTGTATTATTAATAATATTGAGAATGCATATTACTCCGAAGAGACCGTTCACGAAATAGCATTAATATGCAATGCTCGACTGAAGTTGTGGCAATCTGGCAACTACTAAATTGGCCTTGAGTGGCATGTTTCGCCTTACACTGTTTGTACGAATGTGTGTTAGAAAGAAAATTCTGCCTATTATTATACGTTGACGAAAAAAAATTGCTGCTATTTTTTTATGAATCTAGGTAAATCTTTTAATATTAATAAAACGAGAATACATAAATTTATTATAAACGTATATTAGTATATATATATATATAATTATAGTATTAATATATATAATATTCATAATAAATATTTATAAAATATAATTATATATACTATATATTAATATAAATATATAATTATTATACTAATATATATAATATAATATATATATAGAATTAATATATATATATATGTATAATACTAATTAAATTTATCAATATATATATATATATATATATATGTATATACTATATATATAATAAATATGTATTTACTAATATAATATATATATATATATGTCTTGGTACTGATAAATATTGCAACTATAATATAGGATAACAGTATTAATATTTAGCATAACTATAGAAATATAAAATTCTATATAATATATACATACTATAATATATTAATATATATATATTTATATATATATATAATAATATATAAAATATAAACTATATATTATTTTATATATAGATACCATTAGAAAATTTTAAAACAAATAAGAAACTTAGTTAATAATAACCAAATTAATAAAATAATAAATTAAATTTCTTGACGAACATTAAACACGGCAATAAAGATGAGAGTTTGTGTTCTATATAGCATTATCACTATATTATATTATATTAAACTATTATATATATATATATATAAATATATATTGTTTTGAGGATATTTTAACAATTAAAATAGAATAATAAATAAACAATATATTAAATAATATATATTAAATCATATTCTATCTTATTATTATATATTTACTATAATTATATATTTATATATATATATTAAATATAGTATATATATTATCATTTATTATATATTATAATTATATATATATTTATATATTATACAAATACTGGTTTATTATTCTACTATATAATAATAACCTAATAATATAATATATATTATAGTTATTATATATTGTAGTTATATAATTTTACTGGATCATAGTGAGTCTAAAAAGACTGACTATTCATTAACTCAAGAACAACGGCAGCACCTACAAGTGACAAAAAAATATCATATATTTGGAATCAGCGAGAATAAGATTTTAAGGAGAGGGGATTATTTTAATTTGTTTTTATATATTTGTAATTTATTAGTCGTCAACGTGAAATATTTAAAATAAAACAAATTTCATTTAATCGTGGGGCTCGAGACCGTGACGGGGACAAAGGGTCCTCCGGGTTAATCTCTTCAGTTTAATCTCTTGCTGGTTTTACTACAACTTTTCCTATATATATATATCAAAAAAGAATATATTTTACTTCCCTTATACACTTTGATATTACTTATAACAAAAGGAATAACATAAAGGGGTAAATCCGCAAAGATGGTTAGGCAGTCTCGGGGTCTCTCGGCCTCCGATGGATGACGGGAGACGTCATCCCCCCGCTGTCCCCAAGTTGGCTCGAGCCCTAAATGGAGAATTTTTTTTTTTGTTAAAATACTTTTTTCAGATATCAATGCAATAAAAAAAAAGCGTAAAAAATAAAAATAAAAATAAAAGGCCCTCCTTAAATTTTCCTCGCTGAATCCATATATAATTGTTTTACTATATGGTTGCTTAAACGGTTCTCGAGTTTACATGATGTCAGCACCTTTAGACACTCTGAATCATAATATATATTATAATATATATATATATATGTATATATATATTATTACTATTATATATATATATATATATATATAATATATAATATTAATATATTAATATATTTTAGTATATATAATAATTATATAATAATATAGGTATAATATAAATTATTATAATATTATTATACCTAAAGTACTATAAACGAATGACGACAAAAACTATAAGGATATGGCATGGGTGATTCCATCTGAGTTCAATAGGACAGTAAGTAGAAACAATAAAAATTCAATGTAATAACAAAAAACATTAGTTGTAGCAAGAAAACCTATATAATATAATAATAATATTATATATAATATAATATATATATAATATGAACTATTATTTATATATATAGTATATATATATATATCATATTTATATACATATATTATAATATATGCATATATATATATAGTATTGAGTAATACATATATATATATATATTATTTTTTTGTTACAGTCTAACTCAACCACTCACGGCCCGAGCCCTTTTCAAGGAGGAGGGCGAACAAAAAAATAAAGGAAAACCCACCAAATCCCTGCTTAAGGCAAATCTCTCAGGTGTGCAAGCGTGGGCTTTAAAGAGAGGAAGATTAAATACAGTACGGCTAAAACAGAGAGGCAAGGAGTTCACACAGAACAGTAAGTAGCTGGGAAAGAAAGAAGGTCCAACAACGAACAAGTCTGGGGTTTCTCAATTACTCACGCAAAAATTCATGGCGAAGAGATTGAGGCACCCCTTGTATTGCCGAGGCGCGACGCAATTTAGGTGGAATATCGAGCGGTCCATCCCCTGAAGAAGTTAACCCTAATAATGAGGCTGATTGGAAAAGAGAAATAGTGCCGCTCAAACGTCCACGTTCGCAGAGGATAGAGGTGTCCAATGAGAGTTTGCAAAAGTTAGAGGGACAGGTGTATTTAGTCTAACCTTAGCTTAGACTCAATCCTTCCAATAAACTAGGGTGGAGTCCGGAGCCCCCCCAAAGCCAAAGTTTTGAGAACAGTGGCCCATGACAAGAGAGCGAATAAGGCCCTTAATATAACTGGAGCAGCTGTGCAGAGGAAAAAAATATCCGCAACCTTGAAAGAACTCGTTCTCCCAGTTTCTTTGAGGACACCTTAGCAACCATTGAAAATATGAAGTTTCCAAGACAATTTATTGTTTATTTTAAGACCAAGAATGTTTATGCTATTCACAGGAGAAGACGTTAGAGCGTCGAAGGAAAATAGGAAAGTTGGGGAAGGTGTCTTTGACCATGAATGAGAAGAAAGTTGAGTTTTTAAAGAGCTTTGAATTTTACAAGGTTGGGTCGACTCGCACCAGAGAGGGAAATCCATCTGCTAGGATCGACAAGGATAAAGAACTGAGCTGAAAGAGAGGCACTTCTAGTACACAAAGAGGGAACAGATATTTTGAGTGAGTAGAAGAGTGTGCAGGGTTTTGAGTCATCGCATCAAGAGTGAAGTCAGAGTTGGAAATACAGCTGAGGATATCGTTGATGAAAAGTAGGGAAAAAGTTGGAGATAGAACGAACCCTTGCGGAACACCACAATTAACAGGAAAAGGAGGATGGAAAGAAAATACACCTACGATGGAAATTAGAGGCCGATCAAAGGAAGAAAACTTAGAACAAGAGTAAGCAAAAGAGAAGGAGAATATCCCAAGAGACAGGGAGCTTTAGAGAGCAGTGGTACCGCGTGCCAAAGCCGGTCAATATAGCTGTTGTGATATGTCAAGCGGCCACCTATCGCTCAAGACTACCCCATGGTCCTTAAGGGCAGAAAGACCATAAATCAGTTAGATAGGAAAGTATGTCACCAGTTGACATCCGTGCGTTCCTAAAAGTTTTGTGCATTCTCAGTTGGTAATACTCCACAATGGCCATGCGAGGTGTCCGACAATATTTCTCTTTTTAAGATTTAAAAGAATTCTCGTGTGCGTTTCTGATTCAAAAAGGAAACAATTTCTGTTGTTTCTAGTGTTCTGAGGAAGAAACATGTCTTATGACCTGTGTCTTTAGAACTTCTAGTCGGACTTCGAGTCATACTGTGTCTTAACTGACACAAGGAATTCAGCTCTGTAGTGTCTCAGGGAGGTACGAGGGTCATCGCGAAAGTGTCGGTTTTAGCTGGGGTGTGCTGGAAGACGGGGTCAGATTCGATTCGACAGATCAATGTAGACGTAGAGGAGCTCTTGAATGAGCCACGCCATCACACCTAGTAGATTACTCTGCGCTCTTGACCTTTTTATAGCTTGTTCTGATGCACTCTTTTTACCTTTTGTTTTCATTAAGGTCCTTCTACCGTCTAAAAATTTGGGCAATTTTTAGGGTAAAAATATAACACTGTTTAAACCATATGAAAAAAAACATTTATTTTTTATATGTAAAAATAAACAAAAAAAAAAACCAAATTGGCATTTTGCCACACTAAAAAAAAAACGATAATATTTGATTTCTACTCTTTCAATTTTTTTTCTGATCGAGGGTCATTTCTTCTCATTTCCTCGATTTTGTTTTTAACTATTTTTCAAAAAAAAAACCTTTTACTATATATACTCGATTCGTACGACATTGTCAATAGTACATAATAAAATAAATAAGTGGTTAAAATAAATGCATAGAAATTAATTAAAAATATGCTAAAAAAACAAGCTAGTTTTCGTCCCAGTCAATCGACAGTAATATTAATTGTGTAGATATGTTTTGTGAATGTGTTGTGGCGGAAAGAGCAAGAATTGAAAGCTTTGCAAACGTATTTCTCAGTCAATGGGACAAGTTTTATCGGTCAATGATACACTCAATGTCAATGTCTTTCCCAATGCTGTTTTTGTTTCTTCCGCATTTTACTCCCACAATTTCTCATTCAAGTCTTTAGTGAGTGAATGAGTATACTATATTTTACGATTTCCACTATTTTGCTGACGTTTTTGAAATTGAACTCATTCAACTATAAAAGTAAATAGAGCCTTCCTACACACACAGTTTTCTTATTCTCCCCTCTTATGAGATACTGTTTATATTCGAGATTTTCCTAATCTTTAACTAACTCTAATTACTTTAATTTTGGTAATTAAGGAAAACGGTTTTTACAGAAGTGATTCTCTAACTTTATTCTACCCTTTAGTAAAATAAAAAAAATTAATTAAGTTTTAATTAAATTAATTAATTTAAAAGTGTTGATTACATTTTTTCTATGTTTTCTTAAAAAATCTTCCTTCGTCGGAACAAAACAAAAAAAAATGCAATCAAACAATTCTTTTATATTATTTTTTATGATAGTTTTGCTTAAAAAAAAAACAAACAAAAAAAAAAAAAAAGCAATAATAAACTGCCTTTTTATCTAACTGTGATAAATTGGTTCACACTTCTTTGTGAAAAAATTTAACGTTATCTTATTTTATAAAAATAATAAAAGAAAACTTAAACATTTTTTCTATTTATTTTTACACTTATACTATAAATAAAAAGTAAGCCGCTTTTTTTTTTGCTTGATGGCTTTTTTTATATGGGATTTTTTGTCATACAGAGAACCAGCTTTTTTCTTGAGCTGTTTATTGTAGTGAGAAGCATTAACAGATATGCTTTACTAATGTAATAAAACACCTTTTATGTGTTTTCTTTTATCGAAGTTATGGTACAAGACGTCTATTAAATATATTAACGCCTCCTGAATACTCTTAAATATTAAAAAAAATAACCGATGTTGTAGCGTTAATTCCTTCTGACTTCTGGTTCTACCATTATATGTAAGGTGGTAATTTTTTGGTTTAACTTATATAAGACAAAATTTAAGGACATAGTTCTTCTAAGACTCATTATGTTATGTACGTTACGCAGGTGACGTTTCCATCTAGAGTTAACCATTTAAGGACTTCTAGGGATTCTGGTATGGATCAGCTGCACAGTTTCCTGCTCAGTTTCCATCTGATTAAAAGGTTCGAGTCTGTTGAATGGATGCGACGACCTATCCGAGGAGATCCGGTACACAGAAGCGCTCCAATGGGATCGGGAATCCCCTCCTCGTCTTACCGGACCGTTTTGTCCTTTGTAGCGTACCAAAGCCTTTACTAACCTGGTGTGCTAACGTGTAGACGATAAAATGGAAGGATTACGATCTCAAAAATCCTAAGCAACGAAGCCAATCTCGCCAGGCTGGCCTTTCGTCAACATCCGGCGATTTTTGTGGTTGTGTTAAAAACGCTGGGCATGATCAAATTTTTATTTTCCATTGCCAATTAGGCTAACTAGAATAGGAAAGTTTGCTGAATATAGCGGAAAAGCAAGAAAATATGACAAAAAAAACGCTAGTTAAAATAAAGATAAGACAAAAATATTTATAGCAATTTAAACCATAAAATATTTCATCCTAAAAAGAATTAAAAAAATTAGTAAACATAATTTATAATTACGTGAAAAGAATGTTACTTAACGACCCTACATGGAGAAGAAGCCAGAGAGATTTTCAAATGAGAAACTTACCCCGTAATAATTTGATAGATTTCAAGAAGAAAAATGTTTTATAATATAAATATTTTTCAATGATTAGGAAAAAAGTATATTTTTTCAAAACTATTACAGTAAATTATATATAAAAATATTTCACTAAAATTATTAGATTACAAAAATAATCTACTATATTAAAACATTATATTACATTTTTTAATTATTCAAGCATAAATTAAAGGAAAATCTGATTAAAACTTTTATAAAATACAATTTATTATTTTATTATTATTAAAAATCCTTTTAACTTTTTAAATTTTTATAATTGTTATATTGATGATAATAAATTAATCAGCTAATTAAAAATAACTAACAACATTATTTAATCTACAATTAAAATAATAATTAAATTTATCAATTTACCTTTGTTTCTCCACCAGTATTCCCTAATATAGCCCGTGAATTACATTTGGGCTATGTAAATTTTTTTTAACTATTTCTTGTTTTATTTAAATTATTAAAAAAAAAATAAGAAAAATTAAATAACGCTATCTATTGGGACAGCAGCTATCCAGTTTTAATAACGATGTTTAAAAATATTTTTTTATAACTCAATAAATGTATTATTTTTTATTTTATAAGGATATGATTCCCTATTATTTTAAAAGACACTTTCTATCTAAATTTTTAGTTGGGACCTGCCTGGTTTTATTCAACCTACTCCGGATCTAATCTAATATTGACTGCTAAATTGATTTATCCTAAGTATAGGAAAGCTT
>JABUQX010128026.1:35000-37500 GCA_015478945.1 Trachelipus rathkii
CTCTTAGGGTATTCCTTAGTTTGAAAAACAAATTTCTCTCCAAAAAAATCCTACCACTATTACTAAAAAAATTAATTTTAAGTAAATTAATTTAATAAAATATTTTGAACTATTGGGGCCTGTCCGTAACCTACTTAAATTCATTGTTAGTATCATTTACTCACTAGCAATAGTTAAAAAAAAAAAAAAAACAAAAATTTAAAACTGACGTAGTCGTAAAACTGAAAAGATCCTATATATTTTTGAATCATGTCCGTTACCATTGAAATTGATTGTTAGGTATCATATACTAGAAATATAATTAAAAAAAAAAAATATTCAATTAACTGACGGAGTCGTAAAAAAGATAAAGGTCCTATAATATATATATAGTATTATATATATATTATATTATATCACTATATATATAATATTTTATTAATACACATATCAATATTATATATATATATTATATTTAATAAATAATATTATAATAAATTAAAGATAAATTAGTTGACACTTGTGTTGTAATCTAGTTATGTATATTATATTAATTTCTATTATATATAGTATATATATATATATAATATATATATATATATATATATTATACCCTATAATATATATATATATATATATATATATATATATATATATATATATATATATATATATATATATATATATATATATATATATATATATATATATATATATATATCTAAATACAAACTCCAAAACATATATATTTATATATTATATTATATATATATATATATATATATATATATATATAATATATATATATATATATATATATTAACATTTTCAATATTTCAATAACTCCAATGATTCACCTCCATATAATTCCCATTATAAATTTGGTGAAAAATTAATATTATAAAAATGAAAATAAATAAATAAATTTTCTGCGCCAAATAAATAATCCCAATTTTTTTTCCTTCAATAAATAAAAGCTCTTTTTCAGCAACATTCAATAAAGTATTCAAATGAATTGGAAGGGAACTTTAATTTAAATTTAAGGGTATGGACTAATTTTTCTTTTTTGTTTTTTTGAAATTAGTGGGCGGGGAGGAGGGGATGGAATTGGTATAGTGAAGTTTTGAAGAAATAATAATAAAAAAGGTATTACAAAAGAGTACATACTGGAAGTACTCTCGTAAGATGGAAGACTTCCATTTTCAGTGCTCTAGAAGGTCCAACACTTGCATGGAAATTTTTCGTACTTCAGAATTGTTTGGAAGGGGAAGTTTTAATTTCTGAAGAAAGCGCAAACTTCTTCTAAATAATTGAAGGTACTTTAATTCGATCTGAAAAAATCACGATTTTTTAAAGAAATCTCATACTTTAATAATTAAATACCTTTAAGACCCTTTTTTTTCTAAAATACAAATTAGAATAATAATATATATATATATATATATAATATATATATATACTATATTATATATATTATTATATATATTATATATATATATATATATATAATATTATATATATATATATATATATTATATTATTGCTGTCAATAAAAGAAAATAAAATAATCTAACATTGAATTGGCAATTTGAAAATACAATAAAAGAAGATATATCGCTTTTATACAAAAATATCTTCACTTTATCTCTAACAACAAAAATGATTGATAGCTTGTCATTTTTAATTTGTGTTAGCAACGCTGAACACCCCATTTAATAGCCAAGTTTCTGTTTAATGCTTTCTTCTTCCCGTAGAATTGAAAAGTAATGTTTTGAGCCTTTCGAGTAGGGAAATATAATTTTGGGGTGCACGGTTTTGAGTGAGGGTAAATGCAAAACCCTTTAACAAAATCAATGTGATGTACAAGTTATAATTTATTTGCCAAATTCGTAAAAATTTTAATGAATATGTTGAACCTTTAACATCGGATGAGTAACTGTTATAAAATCATCAAGATAAAGAATTGTAATAGCCATATATATTCATTTTACCATTTTTAATACTGGACATTTTCATTTCTTCATTAACAGAAAATTTCTAAACAAACATAACGATCAATACGATTAAGAGCAGCTGCTGTCACTAACTATGGAGACTGCAAATGGAAGAGTCTATGTTAATAAAATTGAAATCCTCAATAAACTTATAACAATTTGATTTTGAATTGCAGACGGTTCAACAAGAATCATAAAGTTTTTTTGGAAGAGGTTTTAAAAATCTTTGATCGGATTCAAAGCTCCCTCTAAGCTTCATGCAAATACTTTAAAAATTCTTTTAGATCGTAACAATCCATCGAAACTTTCCACCAACCTTGTTTCTACCATTCGTGTGAGATTTGTCCATTCTGTTTCTGAGAAAATCTTTCCTACTTTTTTCTATTAAAATAGTAGTTTACCATGGTAATCTAAAACAGTACCTAGTTGCATTCGCTGTGCTATAAAGTTTTTAAGTTCTGTTGTATTTATAAAAAAAAACTTGAACCCATGAAGGAGATTTTGAAAGTCCTAAAAATTAGACAGGC
>JABUQX010128027.1:0-29116 GCA_015478945.1 Trachelipus rathkii
CGGTGAAGAATTTTCGTTGTACACCCATCGGTATATCTGAAATTGCTTAGTCATGTGAGAATTAACGGTACTGAAAGACCAATACCTTCCTTCCCCCTCGGCAACATCGGAGGCGTAGTTGCAAATGATTCGTCCGTCAGTGGCGCTGTCCGGTTCTTTAACGACCGTCGAATTCAACATGTCTAGCATCATCATTTTTCCGAAAGGGTTAAGGAGAGGAAAAATGGATTTTTTAAAGTCCCCCCTTTGGTAGAAATTAATCGAGCGCATGAGGAGAGAATTTAAATGCCTCGTGTAATCGCACGTTTCGTCGTTGTACAAAAGAATCAAACTCTTGGACAAAAAACGGATTATAGAATCCGGGTTATTCCAACGGGGCGCGATAGCTTCGATCGATCGTTTCATTTTATCCAAAACCATTTTTTCTTTAGCCTTCCTCAATCGGTCGAACGAGTCGCGACGACGATCGTCGTCACCGCTGCCGCTGTCATTTAACGCTCGTCCAACCCCCTCGTACGATTCGAATTTACCGGAGGTAATCCGCGCGTCAAAAATTTCGAAGAAGCAAGCCGGACAGCGATCGAAAATGGTCCGATGATCTTCGAAGTCGGCGGCGGGGGACCCCCTTTTCGCCCCGGTTTCGTCTTCTCGTCGTTTCGAATGTTTTTGACAAAACGTTTTCTTAACTATACTACGTTGAACGCGTCTCGTTAACGATTCGTTTTCTAAATCCCCCATCCGTCGCTTTTTCCAAGCACCAGTTTCGCTGAACTCTTCTTCTTCTTCTACTTCTTCTTCTTCTTCTTCTATTCCTTCCTCCATTCTTTCTTCGCGCGAAGAAAAAGCAGTGTTCGCGGAATGAAAACGCGTCATCTTTCGGAAGGCGTTTTCGATAGCCTTCCTGCACCTCGTTTCCGAAAACATCATTTTTTCGAATCCGTAATTCAAGACCGAAAAATGCTCGTATTTCAAGAGGTCTACGAAATAATTGATAGCGGTCAAGATTCCGGCCGGGGCAGACCTATTTTTCTTCAACAGGTAACTTCTCAGAACTTCGAGCGGAGACACCCTTTCAAAGTCCAATAGGAACACGAACCAATTGAAATTCAGCAGGGGCATTTGGTGGATGGACGTTCTCGGGTGAAACAGGTTTTTGGAGTAGTAAAACATAAATAAAATAAAATCGAAATTCGTATTCACGACCACGCTCATTTTGCAGCTGTTATAAACGTTGAAAACGTTTTCTCCCATCCTGTTCTTAACGCAGACTCGAAGGAAATCGTCGGTGGTCGTGGTTGTGGTTGTAGTCATGGTCGCGTCGTGGTCGCGACTGGATCGAAGAACGACGAGGTGAAACCCCGTCCACACTTTGGGATATTTTAGCAACGTGTTAGTCTCATTTCCTCGCGTGAGAGAAGAATAGTACGAATCGAAACTAGAAATATTCTTCAAAACGTTTCTCAGGACGCTTTCGTGAACCTCGTTCGATACGTTTCTAGGAGGAGGAGCGGTCGATAGCCATCGTCCTCCGCGAGAGCGAGATTCGTCTTCGCGGTAACCTGTCGGAATGAGTGACGTATCGGCCGCGCCGAAAAGCGAATCTCCCCCGCGCACGAAAAAACCGATTCTCCGCAACGATATCCTGGGAACGAGGATTATTTCTTTGTAGTAGTCTCTGTAAAGAGAAACCTTTACGAGTTCGTTATTTCCCTCGATCTCTTTTCGGTCTATAAAGCCGATATAACTTACGATCGTTCCAACCATGTTGAATGAATGAATTTGACGAAATATTTCGGTGGTAATCGGACCGCGTGTGAATTAATACCGATATATATATATATTTATTTCTGAAAAAAAATTTATTTATTTATCTACATATTAAATATAAACAATTAGATTAATATATAGATATAATTAGATTAAACGTATAAGTAAATTAAATAAAAAATAAAAATTAAAAAAAAAATTAATTTATGAAAAACGAAAGGTTATACGTATAGATCCGAGGTTTTTTGGCATTAAAACACTGACGTCATCGATTAGTTTATTCTGTCCAGTCAACCATTTTAGAGGCAGCAGCAACAACAAATGGCGATGAAAGAAGAGGCAGCGGCGAAGGAAAAGGTAGAGGGAGAGGAGGAAGAGAGGTCGATTCCCCGCGAAAAAGTGATAGTGTGCATCGAAGGAAATATCGGAAGCGGCAAAAGTACACTCATCGAATCGTTTAGGAACGACGCGAGAATCTCAACGTTACCCGAGCCCGTCGACGACTGGGAGGACTATCACGGCGTAAACCTGCTGAAAGAGTCATACAAAAATCCTAAAAAGTACGCGTTCGCCTTTCAGCTTTTTCATTTGATTTCCACGCACGAGAGGTACGCGAAAATGTTAGACGTTTTGAAAGACGAAGAAGATGTTATCGACGTTATAATGACCGAGAGATATTCGTTATCAGCTCAAAGGGTTTTTATTCTCCACGGCGCTAGTCAAAAATATATCAGTGAAACCGAGCACCATATCGTGAACGATCTGTATAACATCGTCGAAGGCCGCAAGCTAATACCCGACGTCATAGTATACCTTAAAACATCTCCTTCCGTCTCGCTAGAAAGGATAAAAAATAGAAACAGGGAGGGCGAATCGACCATCACGCTGGACCACTTGAAAAACTTAGACTTCCTTTACGAGGAATACGTGAATTACCTTATAAATAACGACACTTTTAAAGATATTAGATTCATCACTCTCGACGGAAACAGGAATTTGGAAGATGTGAGAGCGGAATACGATTTTACGGTCGAACCGGTTATCGCAGCCGTCTCAAAAGAATTAAACGAAAGAGGGATAGAAGAGAGGAGGCGTTTTATGCAGAGTATCGACGAAGAAATCGATAGGACGTGCATACCCTTCCCTCGAACGAACAAAGAAGAAGGAGAAACCCGTTTTTGGAACTACCTTATCACTTTTTATAACCACGTGATTTCTTTTCTGACCTACGTCTTCGGAAATAAATCCAAAAAAAACCGAGTTGCGAAAGGAAAAGATCAATAATTATTCGCTTATTGGATTTTTTATTTATTAAAAATCAGTGATGCACGTACCGCGAACGAGTCTCAGTTCAACGAGATATTTCCGCGAGTTAATTGTTATATGTATATAAAACTACACTACCCATACCGCACGTTTGTTTAATGTTTTATGGCTGGTCTAACATTTAAATAAAAGTTACGAAACTAATATTTGTGTTTTCTTTACATTTATCAATTCTATAACCCGCACTATTATAAAAATAATACCGTTGAATCAATGGTCAGGATAATTATTAGAGTGAGGCGCGAGAAGAGAGAGTAAGAATAGGTTTAAAATCCAAACTAGATGATAACCAGAGGGGAGGTCGTGGCGGGATTGTGAATATACAATTTTTCATTTACATATACGTGGATAATATATTATTATGATTATTATTATTATTATTATTATTATTATTATTATTATTATGTATATTTAATCTAATAATATATTAATTATATAATTACTCCAATAAATAAGTTATATGGATTTTATAGGGTGGAAAACGTTTTCAATATCTTTTGAATTGTATCATCAAAATAATAGTTATAAACCAATATATTGAGTGTAGTATATTAAAGATTTCTTGTTATTTACTGGAGTTTGGATGATGTAATGTATTGAGCGGGTATGTTTATTAATTTACATCATATAAAAAATATTATTTGGCATCTTTATCATTTGTTAGATTAGAAGTATAATTATATATTTCATATTCCAAGTGATTGATAACAATTCTTTGGTTAAATTGGTTAAATCTAGCTTATAAATACCTCAGACGTCGTACATTTTTATTTAATATCCGACGACGCGATCGAGAGCGGATTAAAATCAGGAATAAAAAAAGGCTGCTGAGCTACTCATTTGAGTTGAAATTATCATCATTAATGCAGGGTGGAGATATCGATTCGTCGAAACAAAACGAAGATTTAGATTTACTCAAAAATGAGCTGCGGGGTTACGACTTCATGACCGAAATTCAAAAACAAGAATTGTGTCGCAATTTCGAAATAGAACGTGAGAGGGGCCGATGCAGCTCTAGGATAGCCGAGGAAATGTTTGATGAAATTAAGAGCAAAAGTTCCTTACTGAAAGTGATTGACGCTGATGTCCCGAAAGGTATTCTGCCTCCCGAATATTCTTGCACCCTACACGACGTCAAAATAAAAGAAAGCGAATCGGAGGACGAGGTTTATGGAGAAAACGAATGGATTTGGAAGAACGTCCCTCGCGGTTTGAATTTCATGCGGCTGGAAGGAAAAGAAAAGGTGTTGGATTTCGCTATTTACGCCAACAGAAAGTTTACGGGAGGGATTGGCGACGAAGATATTCATCAACCCGAAGACGACGACGCGTGGTCAAAATTTTTTCTCGATTCTCCCGCGAACGCTACCCAGGTTGTTTGCGTGACAAAAATTAATGGAGAAAGCGGACATTTCTCGGTGAGGAAGATTGCCGGAGAATACTACGTCATAGCCGGCTCTAAGAACGTACACATGTTGTTCCAGTGCTACTCCGACGTCGAAAAATACACCGGGGAGAGATATTTAATCGCAAAAAAGGTGGCGATGGCGGTATTAGATACATTTGACGCGATGGAAGTTTCGAAATTGGATATTTTTAAGCGTTTCTTGAACGTCACTAAAACGACGGTAGTTTGCGAAATACTGCTAACCGATCGGCAACATATTGTCGATATTTCACACCTAACAGAATCGAAAATCTACGGCTTGTTGATGACATCAGCGCCCCGAAAGGTGTACGGTGACGACGACGAAGATAATTATTCGTTGTCGACTGTCTCTCATCAGGTCTGCTTGGAATATTTAAAGTTCGTGGGGATGTCAACGCCGGAATACTATTCGATATCTCCAAAAGACGTGAATGCTGAAATTACGAATATTCGAAGAATGAAAAATTGCGAAGGTTACGTTCTTTATTACTTAATAAACGACCGCACCGTCGGACTGGCGAAAGTGAAAACGATATGGTACGTTGTTTTGCGAGCTCTGCGAGAGAAGGCAGTCTATACCTTCTTTAACAGAAAATGTAAGCTCTCCGTTCCGGAAATGTAAAGGACAGCGGCACATAGTAGCCGGTAATCAACTGGGAAATCAAAAGTGCTAAAGATGTTAAGCGACCTTTCCTTCAGACAATTGGGGACAAAAGAAATTCCCGGGCTAAAAAGGCTAGTTATTCGTTTTCTGCTAGTCTCATTTGCTGGTTAGACAACGAAATCAAAGACGGCAAAATTTGTCCTGATGAATTAATACGGTCCAAATTTTCCTACAGGGAGTGAAACGGTTTTAGAAGAAAATCGAACTGAATGACGAATTTATTTAAACGCGTAACGGTACGGGCAACTATATTAGAGAAAGAAAATAACAAAGTTTAAATATGACTTTGATATTATTATATTAATGGAAAATGCATATATTTTGGCATAGGGAGACCTTTAATAAAAAATGTATATTTTTTTCTTATTAATATTTTTATCATTTAAAAAACACCATGTTTTTAAGACAGATTTCTTATCATATTTTATAAATATCTACGCATAAATTCTTTTTGCGGGCGGTATCGAAAAGCAACACATCTTTACTTAGTTGTACGGCGATTCTCGCAAAAACAATTGTGGAGAATAAATATCATTTTTTGATGAGAAATTAATTAAAAATTTCTGTTTTAATCTGTTTTCATTAAGTCATAATAATCAGACTTTTTTAAATAATATAAAACAGTCGATTTGGATGCACGAAGGAACCTAAAACAGAAAAAGGGAACTACCACATTGAACGTCGTACACAAATTAACCCTTGTCGTGTGGGCGCGAAAAAACTCTGGCACACAAATCCCTTATCTCACCTGAAACCAAAACAAGTCATCCTGCATTACCAGTTTTGTGGCCATGTTCCTCTAAGTATGAGTTGGTGTTTTTTTTGATGTATCACAGAATTTTAGTTAAGAACCGAGAAGCCATGATTCCCCCATACGTATCTAAGGGTGTAAAAAAATATCAAGTTGGTAATGTGCGTCGGGTAAAATGTCCACTTATGTTTCAACAAACGTACTTATTCGCGAGAGATAAGTTGTGAGCGCTTTGTACAAAGGGCAAAAGACGCTTCGTGTCAGAATAAGTGGTAAAATGTTTTAAATTTATTTTTTAGATAAATTATTTTATTAGTATGTCTAAGAAAAAATTTATTTATCTAAGACTAAAAAAATAGGTGAAGAAGTAATAGAAGAAAAGTTATTTCTGGGCCTTATAACCAGAGAAAGTAATACTATAGAAAAACAATCCCGATTTCATTTTATATCATACCACGGAGTAACACTTAAAATTAACTTAAAAGAAAATCTTAAGAGGTACCCCTCGCGCTTTTCCCATTGCGGGCCGGGCCAATAGAGCCCTTACTTTTTATTCTACCACCCAGAGGGAAATGGATGCAAAATAAAATGTTTGTATGTTGTTATTGGCGCAAGAGTTTTTTTTTTTTTCCCCGGCTAGAAAGACAGAAAATAATCTAGAGTCTAGACTAAAGAGAATTATAGGTATGATACAGGTATATAACTAAAGTAATGCAGTTTTCTGGAATTTTTTGTAAATTTTGTTTTTCACTATCGTTTGAAAAATAAAAAAATTGATCAGACAAGGCTGCAACAATCTAGAAAATAAGTTGATTATTTAGATTGGAGGCCCAGCACCACTCTGTGACCGGGTGCGCACCACACTAGAAGAGAAATTTTGGTTGGTTTTTTTTTTTGTGGGTGGGGAACCAGTAAACATTTATAATCCTTTTGAACTCAGAACATAACGTTCGGATAATGTTAATCTGCAATACGTAGAACAGTCAGTTGTGAGCGCTCAACTATAGAGATATTCTTTTCCGTGCAAACATCACGTCTTTTGTCGGTGGTCATTAGCAAGGTGAGATATTCCTGGGAGGAACAAAAAGGAAGGGAAACTGATAATAAGTCAGAAGGTCTAAGAGCGAAAAATCTAAAAAAAAATTCATGAAAAATTTAATAAATAAGAAATTCACAATTAATAAAAAAATGTTAAGTTTCGTAATTTCGCATTTCTTTAGAACCAACTAATCAGAACTGGGGTTACTATTAAGATTCCCGATTAAAGGGCGTCAACTATATGACGATCATTAATCGAAGAAGATTATGAAAGAATTACTTTAATGTTCTAATACACATAAATGTAGTAACTCGAAATGCGCTTCAGCCGCTTTTGCGATTATTCCCGGTAAGGCCCCGACAAACTTAAAATATATAAAATAGTGATTTTAAAGAAGGGAACCGAAAAACGACCTAACGTGCTCGCGCGTACACCATTCTTTAGGGCACTCAAAAAACCTATTCTGCCTTCAACATCCGATTTTATAGTTTGACCCAGGCAAGGAAGAGAAAAACACTATATATAAGTGAGAAGGGGAGTAAAGTGCAGAAAATCTAAAAAAAAAAATTCGAAAATGAAAAAAATTAATTATAATAGATAGATTTCAAAAAACTAAAAAAAAAGAATTTAGCAGTTTCGAATTTTGCAAGAAGAACTTAAGAACTTAAATCGACTGATATTAGTTCCCGATGAGGCTTCACTATATGAGAGGAAAGATAATACTGTTTTGTAGAAGAATCATACTAAGCTAAATATGCATAGAAAAAAAAATAGAGATAACATTTCGAAAAGACAGATTCAGCCTGACTTTAGCAGATTACCCGGTATTGCTCGGACACATATTATATATAGTGAGCTTTCTGAGAAGGTATACTCGTGTATACACACTACAGCGCTAAACGTCGACTCGTGCAGCGCATCACCCTAGGATTATTAATAGGAAGAGAAAATCTAAGACTATCGCTCAACCCGATAGTCTAGAGTGACCCGTTCTGGATTATAGCTGAATATCTTGATTTTATTAAGTCAGACGACTATGGGCAGAATAATCTAAAAAAATATTCATAGAAAATCGAAATGTAAATTGCCAAATAATAAAATTACAACAAAGGATAAAAAATTTAAAGCTGTCCCGACAATTTAGACACTTGGAGAAACCTTCGGCCATGCTGGATTTTTAACAAGTTAAAGAGTTATTCTCTTACGAAAAATGAAAAAAAAAGAGCGTCACTTTATTAATTGATCGTCATTATCGGTTTTGTTAATTAAGATTACTATTTAAGCTTTAACAATGTAATGACTTTCTGAAAATTGCGTTCAGTACACCGCAATTTGTGCGAATGTTACCGAATAAGGGCAATAGAAACACATAATTATATAAGTGACTATTTCGAAGGTAACCGAAAAACGACCTAACGTGCTCGCGCGGCACCTTTTTTAGGGATAAACTATCGCTTAACAACCCGAATATCAGTGTCGGTGCAGGAAGGGAATGTGCAACTATAAGTGGCGAAAGGACCTAAAAAGGAGTCCTGCGAAAATTACCTAAAAAAAAATGACCTATGAAAAGAAAAATAATATAACTGTCAAAAATAGAAAATCAAATTTAAATCATGTTTTTTCTTCTTTAAATAAAAGAATAAAAAAAATTAGAAATAGAACAAAATTTAAAAAAGGCAGTGTGTGTGTTTCAGGGAGAAGGTAGACAGAAGACTATAAGAACCGTTCTCAGGACTTATTATAATATAGTTTCCTCGGATGAAATGACTTTAAGGAGCCTAGTCGACTATATATTGGGAGCCCGTCATAAAGGATAACGGTATTCTGAAATGTTAATTTACTATTTTATACGTGGGCCTCTTATATTCAGAAAACAAGACGTGGAAATGTTATTACATGAAAAGAACGTATCCGAGGTCCGCTTTTGCGGGATTCGTAAAGGTCGACAACATAACCAATTTTCTATGGTTGTTTTGTCGACTTTTCCGAATGTAATAACAGCTGTAAGCTGAAAAGAGAGGTTGCGAAGATTTCAGTTGTTCTATGTGCGATTTCTCTTTTAATAATAAAAAGTTGCTGGAAAAGCATCTTGTTATACATTTTGAAAGCACGTTATTCAAGTGTCCAGAGTGTGATTTTACGTGTAGGGTAAGAAGTAAGCTACAGGTTCATAAAAAAATTCATGGAAAGAGACTGAAATGTTCTCATTGCGACTATGAGTGTAATAGGAAAAAAGATTTAGTTGTTCATATGTTAAATCATTCAAATATAAAATTATTTAAATGTTTCATGTGCAATTATGAGTGTAATCGCAGAGATAGCTTGAAACAACATCTGAGCAGGCACTTCAACACTCCAAAACTCTTCAAATGTTCTGACTGTTCCTATGAAGGGAGAAGAAAGTCTGACCTTGTTCACCATATGCTTAGTCATAATACTACGAAGCTCTTCAGTTGTTCCGAGTGCGATTACAAGTCCAATTACAAGAGAAACTACGATCTTCATCTCCTAAGTCACGCAAATGTCAAACTTTATGAATGTCCTGAGTGCGATTATAAGAGCAATTGTAGAAACTATATGAAATCCCACATTTTAAATCATAATAACAACGGCGAAAAATTGTTTAAATGTCCCGAATGCAAATTTCAAAGTAATTTTAAAAGTCATTTCAATGCTCATTTCAGAACTCATACAATGAGGGAAAAGTTAAAGTGTTCGGAGTGTAGTTACGAAACCCACTGCAAAAGTACTCTTAAAAAGCATGCTTTAATTCATACTGATATTAAGCTTTTTAAATGTTCTGAATGTAGTTACGCAACTAATAGTAAAGGCCATTTAAATAGACATGGGCTATGTCATAATAAATCAAGGAGTCTTAAGTGTTCATTTTGTGATTACGAAACGAGTGAGCGATATGAATTGCGAGATCATATGAAAACTCACTCGGATTCTATGTTTAAATGTCCTCATTGTGACTATGAGAGTAATCATAAAGGAAACTTAAAAACACATGTTTTGATTCACTCGGAGAAGAAACTGAAATGTCCGCAGTGTAGTTTTCAGTGCCATCAAAAAGGAGCTCTAAAAATACACATGGCGATGCATTTGAAGAAGTTGTTGGACACTACCTAGTCTTTCTCTAACTGTCTCTTGCTTCTGGTTAGAAAGAGTTATTATGATTCAAATGTATTTTTTTTAAAGCTCAAACTTATCCTATTCAGTTACGTGCACCTTCTCTGTTAATTTTTTATTAGAGTTGGATAAATTATAAAATATTTTTGTTACTATTAGTTTCTCATCAAATGTTTTTGGGGTAACTAAAATAAGGAATAACTATTTAAATGTTTGAAAAAATAGTTGTGGGAGAGCGAGGTAAAGAATGGGAAGTGAAGAGGGTATATTTCTTTAAATTCAAGAAAAAAAATCTAGTCAAAATATTTACGCTTAGCATTTTCAACGTTAAACGTATATTCATAATTATTGTATGTGAAGTATATTTTATTTAAGTTTTTCATATCTTTGATATTTTACTACCCTATGGTACGATATTCTTTGTCATATTAGTCAGGAGGCTTCTTTGCTGTATCATCATTGTAAATATAGAATTTCATTCTTTTCGTTTGCTACGAAATAGGTGGCTAAAACTTTTTTGGGGGGGACATTGCTCTATTGTAGGTGGGTAGAAGTATTGTTATTTAAAATATATTTATTATTAGATTGTTTTGTACTCACAATACTGACAATTTATTTATATTTATTTAGAGTTTGAGAGGATTGGTAGAGATTTGGCAGGGTGTGTAAAGGCAGGGGCTTTGACAAGTAAATGATAGTAAAGATTAAGATTATGGTTGTTGAGTGAGGACAGTCCCTCGTGAGCAAAGATTAGTTTAGATGGTGAGTGCAGTCTGTGAAACACAGGTATCCGAGTTTAAATATTTATAGTATATGTTGGATGAGAAAAGGGAAAACGAGTGATTTGATGCAGAGTGTAGTAGGAAGTGGTGAATTGTAAGTGTATATGGGTGGGTGTATGTGGCAATTATATTTAAAGCGTTGGTGGATGTAAAGGGAGACTATTAAGTCTTGAGAAGATAGTCTAGACGTTTACACATGAGGGTAATGGTTGTTACCTGTGGTAATGTTTAGTAGTGAGACTATGGCCTGGAATAAGATAGGATTGTCCATCTGAACACAATGTACTTATCAGATTCTAAGGAGTAAATTAGGTTGTGAGAAAAAATTTTGAATAGAATAATGAAGGAATGAACATTTAGGGTTGTAGTTGCTGTGTAGTAATGAAGAAAGGGGGCCTTTCGTCCGCTTCTACGGTTCTAAGGAGCATAAATTATATTGGTAATGACTTGCTTTGACTGCTGGATGACGCTTCGGCTTCCTGCGCATTAAGGTGGGAGCTGTAATCGTTGACTGGCATGAGGTCTTGAAAAATGTTAATTCCTTCTTCGAGACCTAAATTTCTTTCTCTTACTCTCAATTAAATCCATGGTTTCGATCGTGCCTGTTCTCTTATTGATCTCTATTCAGGCTAGAGGAGAACATGTCTGCTATAAATCGGGTGGTTGGAAAAATTCTGTTCTCCTATCACTACTTCGCTAATTTCCAATTTACAGCCTAGAAATATCGTTTGGCAACGGGATACTCTTCTGAGCGAAGCATAGGGAGCGCGGGCTTTCATCAAACGAAAGTCCGCTAACCCTCTTGGTTCTCCTACTGACATAATTCTTTCTGGCCTCTTGCCCTTCACAATATAACTATTCTCTATACAATTTTCCTGCAAATACTGCCTTTCCAATATCACTCCTATTCGAATTCTGAATGGTTCTGTATGTATTTCTTAAATCAACACAACTGAAAAGGCCAAATCTCTTCGGCCTCCTATTTTCCACTATAACAATAAACCATCTAACCCAATGGACGATTACTGGCATTCCTCCTCCTCGCAACAACCCTTCTCGCTCTCAGGAGTGATTCCTATGTCTTTGCCTTGTGATTACATTTGGGTGATCGTTGGTTGCCAAAAAAATGGGCTCATGAGATCTATTTTAACGTTAGGGAAGGTTAAGGGGGGAACCGGATGGCATCCCTTCCCCGTATGGTTGAGGGAAGATGTGCTTATCCGAGCTGGCTCCCTCCTCCCCCTCGTTCAAAGCATATATTCTCTATGTTCTCAATACTAAAACTTTCACTCAGTGTTGGAAGCACGCAACATGTCCAAACCTATTCCGAAAAAAAAAGGAAACGCCGTCTTCTGATCCTTCTAATACTAATCGCTCCTAATATAGACTCTCACCTGTATTTTAATCTAAGATCTTTGAAACCCTTCTTAACTCTCGCTTCTTAGACCATCTGGAAATTCATTCTCTTCTAACCGATTGCCAGTACGGTTTTGACCGACGTTCGAGGTCTACCTTTGGTGAGAATAAGGGAGTACTTTCCCTATTTAAGCCGATTCAATAAATAAGAGTTTTCAGCACAATCAAAACTAACGGGAGAATTAACGTGGTGGCGCTTATGAACATATCCAAAAAGACATTTATTTGACCCGTGTATATGGCAGGCCGTCACGCTCTCGGCAAGCTCCCCTCTCTTTTGGGTATAATTCCAAATCTTCTCTTTGACTTACTTATATGATCTAAGATTTACCTTAATCCAAGTCGCATCCACAATATCGGACTAGAGGTATGATAGGAGCGACTTCTTATTACTTTATTTCTGTTAATAGTGTAGTCCTCAGGCGTTCCGTTCTAATCTAACCTATTTAAATATAGCACATAAAATAATATTAACACATTCCACGAAATCCGTATTGTTCTTCTCCCTTTTAGCTGCCTCATAATAACTTTGTAATCTGAGGGAGCACTCTGCAAACCTTTCATTTTTCTTCATCTCATCCAGCGAATCCTTATGTTCCCTCTTTTTACTTCCTAGAATTGCCTCTTCGTCTTAAATCTTGGGTCCCCGATAACTATATCTCAAGCTGATTATTGCTGGGATAAGAGTAATTATCTCCGATTGGGTAGGGGTCGTCTCAACGGGCGAATAGATGGAAATTCTAATTTCACTTTATAGGAGATACTCCAAACTTAACAAACCTCCTCTCTAAAACACCTTTCTAACTCTTTTCACCTTATCCTTTCTTTTCGACGGTATTAATTTATTTTCATTAAATATTGTCAAACATATATTTTAAACATTTCACTATTTAGAGTCCTTAAACATAAAACAAAAAAAATGTCTTGGAAAACCTCACATCACAAACGACGCTTTGTGCTATAGGGGTCGGGGCCATTCTAAAAGAAAGCTTGGGTAGTTCTCTGTTTCAGACTGGGGCGAGATTCTTTGTGTTTATTCTCCTTCTCAGTTGGGACTCCCCATGACTATAACTAAGGGTCGGCATCCGCCGACCCTTGTATGGAGTATGTTCTCATATCTCGGGTGGGGGCTCTGGTTTTCACCCGGTATTTGGACAGGGTCGAGTCAAAAGCCAAAAGGCTTATAAACTGCTCTGTCACCAATTTCTAGTTTCACGCCAATTTTGTATCCTCTATTCCTGGCGGCGCAATTGTTTGTGTTTCTGCTTTTATTTCTTTCTCAAGTTCCTCCCTAAACCATTGTAACATACGGCGAGGTGTGGTTTCGAGGGAACTTTCCTGATCTTGAAACTTAAATTTTTCCCGTACCACACCTTTACGACGCCCTCAAAGCACAAAGGGTGCGTGCTGTGTCTGCGAACGAGTTTTGTGTTGATGTAGGTAACTCTAGGCTAGCTAGTTCGCGGCGGTGCTTCCTTCTTTCCTGCGCACATTCAGTCTGGTTCTGTGGGAATTCTCCTCTTTCCATCTCCACATGTGGGAGGTTACCCTGCAGTAATAATACTCTCCACCTCGAAGGAGAATCACATTAAAAGCACAATAAGCGTAATTGTGCTCTATCAGACGATAAATTACAGCCATAAAAGTAGGATAGAAAGTTTTTAGCGTTGGACAAAACCTTCTCCTTGGCCCAAAAACAAATAACAGTGTTTAAAACAGTGGGAGGGTGGGTGTCGTGTGACAAAAGTGGGCGTCACAAAATAAAAAAAAGGAGAGAATAAATGAAAGTACGGATTGAGGGCGAGAGAAAATATCGCCTGTGGGTACATGTGGAAGGAGGATGGAATGAGGGATATGTTCTAGTGGTTGGCTAATGCAGGGATGTTAAATAGTGTGAGTGAGTTGGGAAATCGAGGCCAGGACTGGAGCACCGAGAGAGAGAAAAAATGGAGATTGGAGTCAGATATAACGAAGATATGAGTGAGAGCACACGCAAAAAAGGTGTCTATTTCAAATAGTGTGAGTGAATTGGCGGAGGGTTTTATGAGTGGGTATGGTTGTGGCCCACCTGGGCCATGGGATGAACCCCACATTAACGAGACGCCATAGCGTGGGTCCGTCGAGGTCCCGTGAATCTTCATAGATAGAATTTATTTTGATCTAGCGTATCGAGAGTTACTCACTTCTTAAAAGGTATAAATGGGAGGTCAGTAGGCTGAGTTTATTCTTTTCGGACACTTGTTTTATATTTCACTTCTAAGACTTACTTATTATTCTGTTTTCCGGAGGTGCACATGTCTAAACCTTCACTTACCTACCAGTCTTGGGAGTAGAATGAGGTGGGTGTATGATGATTTATTATAATTTAATTATTTTATTTTTGTATAAATATATATTGTTCTATTTAAAGAAATTTTTATATATTCTAGTTTAATGGAAAATATTAAATGTTTAAAAATATATTTTTTGTCTTTTGAATCTTTTCCAAAAATTTTGTTTGTTTCCAGGTTTTATAACAAGACTTGCGCAAATGTATTGGTTGGATATAGACTCGCCACTTAATATCCATAGCCTTAATTTAAGTAACCATTCATCTGGCACAGACTTTCACAAATATAGTATAACCATAAAACATCTCACCACTAAATATATAGGTACAAAGCAAATTCATTATTCCGCCTACCGACTCTAAACTAACGTTTTTCATCATATATTATCTGGCACAGACACCTTATCTATTGAGACTAAATATATAAACATAAGAAACTCCAAAACAACTCAAAGCAAAGCTCTAAGAATCATAACATGATGCACATCAACAACACCTGCATGAAGAAACCAAAATTCTACACATAGACACACATCTGGACATGATAGGCACACAATTATTTTCCAAAACCCAAACACCCCAACACCCATGCCACATTGCAACTCTCTAACCCTTACTCATAATACACCTAACAGACTTCAACAAACCTCCTCCTTTTACCAGCCCTAATATTACATACAAAACAATAACCTGAGCAGAATATACATTACCATCACTCAAAACAACACAATATATAACACACCAAACAAATAACTTAAGATGATACCAGACTACACCAAAACAAACATTTAAACAAAAACACCCACCATAATTAAGCACCAGCATTCAATCATCAACTAATCAATGGAGAGTATAGTCACAGTATCCTTGGCAATGCAAAGAAGAAGCAATCACTCAAGCTGATTCTGTAATGTTACTACATAGTACAGAAAAAAAATATCAACCATTTAACATCTAAACTGACCCACAAGGATCTGTCCAAAACTTGTAACCAAGGTTTCCGGCAGGCGAGACCATGACGATGGATCCCCCAGCGATTTTTTTCGTACGATCGGCACAATAGTTTTTAAATATCAAAATTCTAACAAACATAGAAACAACGTGGAGAGCACTATAACATACGGAGCTGGGAGGAGAGCACAGAGTTTGCGTAATATATTATCCGGAAAAAAAATCATAATTTTATTATTATTAATGGATCTTCAATCGACAACTCAATGATATTTACTGAATGAATCTTCAATCGACAACTCTTGAATATTTACTATATATCTATATTAAATAATATATATATATAATTTAATATTATATATATATATATATAATATATATATATTAATATTATATATATATATATTTTTTATTTTTTTGAGTTTAGTGTACAGGACCCACCACGGCTCACATATGAGAAGCGGCCACACTGGGCTGAAAAATCAGCAACCATTGGGAGAGCCTGTCATATATATGTTATCAATCGACAAAAATGAATGATTTTGAATTGGTGAAAATTGAATATTCAGATCAGTCAAAATAATAAAAAAACTAATAAAATTTTATCCTTGTATTGTTAATAGTCTTAAGATTACATTACACAAAATCAAATGCTATAAAGAATATTCAATTCTTTAAGATACATTAAGAAATATATATATATATTAAAAAAATAGTTAGAGTGGGAAGATTCAGATAAGATATGGGAATTATATCTTTAATAGATAGAGTTTATGGACCGTTAAAGTAAGGAAAATTAAAACGACAGCGTAAATAGGGTCAGAGGGAACAATCAATTTGAAAGATATGATGAAACATGATATTGCGAGGTGAGGTACGACGGCAAAATTTGCAAATGGGAGGAGGGTCTCGTGATATATAGTGACTAGTGGAGTGATATTTGTTGGTGTGGCCATTACGGAGGCGTGCAAGTATCACCTCATGTATAAGCGCTTTCGTCGTCTGTGGGGGGGAAAGACCACTTACCGATGTTCGGCTTTATATTATCTAGAGTTTCTCACCCCCCGTCCGATCACTCGCAGCTACTACTTGCCCAACAAGATTGAAAGCCCCGTCGGAGAGCAGGATAGTAATCAGTTTATGATGGGAGGTCGGCCAAACGGGAGGTAAACTATGGAACAACATCCGAGAAGAGGAAGGCGAAGCCATTTTTGGCCTTCATCTGTCAGCTAGATTTCATTGCCAGTTACCTACATGAGAGGGAGCCAACAATAAAATAATTTGTTATTTCTTACGGGAGTGGAGAAGTCGAAGAAATAGTTGTTTGTTGCACAGCTGATACCATTGCGTTTTTAGAATAAGGAGTTTTAAGCGCTTGTAGTGCGCTAAGCGAATCTGAATAAACGACATATGAGTGATCTTGTTAAGGATTAGAATTCGAGAAAGGGCAATCATTTATATAATAGCCGTTAACTCTGCTGTAAAAAATTGAAGTCATAAAGGGGGAAGGGTATTAGGGAGATAAGGGTTGGGTCAGGAAAAAACAGCTTAGAAAGCGCCCACCTGTCCTCCTGTATTTAGAAGCCGTCAGTAACACTGAAGTAAATTCCAAATCATGAACTACGGCATGAAGACAAGGAATGGGATGCTTTTTAACAGGGCCAGCAGGATGGCTAGGGATTTGTGAGAAAGGATGTCACGAGGACCAAGGGCAAAGGGTGGTAGGAGAGGGGAGGATAGGGTCAAAGATGTGGGTACCGCTTCTTCAAAAAGAGAAGGGAAGGTTTGGCAGTCACCTTCGTTGAAAAAGGGATGTTGAGGAAATTAAGAATGTTATAGAACCGTGTTTGCAAATGGCCCAGTAATTAGGAATTCTGAGGTACCCTCCTTGCAGAAGGGTCCAGGTGTCAGACACCAGACGTATTTTGGGGTTTTGAAATACGAAGTAATAACTTTTTGTTATCAACATGAATGTATTCTCTTCGAAGAGAGCAGTGGCATCAACATTGGATTCAAACTTCCAAGGCTCAACCTGGGGGGAACGTTCGAAAAGCTTTTCCAGCTGGAGAAATACGGAATAATGTCTTCGTTTTGGTGTGGGATTATTACAGGTGGTAGTAGTGTTTTTATGGAGGCCTGACTCATATACCTCTTTGACACAGCCCATAGATGCCAGTTTCGATCGGATTGGAGGGGCTACGTAAAGACGTAAAAGGGATTTGCGATCGCCACCCCAAGATTTCTGCAGGCTGAGATGACGTAAACAGTCAAAAGGGTGCGAATGAAACAAGTTTATAGTTTTTAAAAAAGAGTTGTTTTAATATGCGGTGCATATGTTTAAGTGGTCAATTCTAGGAATGAGGCCCTAAGAACATATTGACCTGTTGAAAGTTACAGGAATGGGCGAAACCATTATAAAGGTTAAGGTTTACGCTGAAAGAAAGGTTGGCAAGGTTCTTCGTTCCCTATTTTTTCTTAAAAAGCACTGCTGATATTTTGGTGGGAGATGGAAGCCATGGAAGCTAGCCCACTGTGAAATAAACCTTCTCAAATAGCTAGTTGAAGTTGCCGTACAAGAAATAAAAAGGTAGCCTGGCACCGGCTATGTAATAAATTTGCTAAGTCCCAATACGACATATAGAGAAAAAATTGAACAAGTCGCTGGAAATTAGAGGTAACAATATCTATTAAAATCCGAGAGCAAATAGAGTATGTAACAACTTAAAACACTACCTGCCGAACACGCCTTCCATCCACAGAGTAAAGTGGCAGTTGTAAAGAATAGAAGAGCACCGAACTTGCAAATGGATCTGTTTGACAAGACATTTAATAAAAGAGGGAGTATTGTCCGTCGAAAACCGAGAGCGAATAAGGAGTATTTAAGAGAGTGATCCAGTTCTCCACTTGGTGTCCGTAAAGCTTTTTTCAAGGTTCCAAAGAAGACGCAAGACCAATCCACCAGTTGAGAAAGGCTTTCCCGGAATGTCTGGTCTAGTTTCTAACAGGGGTCCGCGAGTCGACGATTATTCTGCAGAATAAGCCCAAAACTGGAAAGTTTGAAAAAAGCTTGGCGGACCTCCCAGAACAGGGGAAATAGCGGCCTGAACACATTTTATCTCCATTACATTTACACAGGTATGGCAGGTCAGTGAAATTGGTCTTTGTTATCCCGCCAGCTTCAGAGGATACTTTTCCAGAGTTATTGGGGATAAGGAAATTACAATAGCTTTGTAGTCCAAATAGATGAAAAGAGGATTCGATTCAGATCCAGATTCTGTTATATAGATCCAGCAAAATGCTGATGCTGAGGGATGTAATATGACGGAAGCAATGATAATATCGAAATCATGTCTAGGACCAAAGAGCGACCGTTTTTAGCTCTTCGCCAGTGACAGTTTGAATACTCTGCAGTGAAAAATAGACGGTTGTAGGTATGATCTTCCCCTTTCGCATTTGAAAAGTCAGGTAGTGCTGTGTCAGTTTCTCAGTTTTTTGGAGAAAGGCTTTCAGTTTGTAGCGGAATGAACTCGAATAGCGTTAGCGAAGCTATAACCTAACGCATCTGCACACCATATGGCAAAAGTGAGCGGAAGATCAGTTATAAGTAATATCAAAGGCCCCATAACGGAGGACCTGTGGAGGTGAGGAGTTATTAACGATCGTACAAGAATATTATTCTGTGTAACTTTCACCACACACTTAAAGGAAGAGGGAAGTTTAAACAAGTCGATATTGTAAGTTTTTTACCACGAAAATTATTGTTTTACTGGCGTTTGACGATTAATTCGCCGAGATCAAATCGCTGTGTGCTGCTTTAAAAATAAAATCATGTTTTGGGGTGAGTACGGGTACTTTTTGTAATTAGCTTGTAAGAGTTTCTTCTTCTCTCGGGGATTATGGCTTTGATGCGCAATGGTCTTTAGAGGACCACCAAGGAGTTTTTGCACGACCGCCGCCCCTGATGGAAGACTTGCGGATGCAAAGATCCCGCTGGCCAAGATGATGACTACTGTGGTTCCTGGAAGAAGGCCAAAAAGGCTTCATCAACAGTCTGAAATCAGTTTATTAAAGGGAGAAAGAGGGATAGCTGTGGCCCTGATAAAAAGGGGGAAGCCCAGCTCCGCCGTCGATCATGACAAACGCACAGTCGTGGAGTTTGGTTTTTTGCAATTGGGCTTTGGAACAAGCTTCATTTATGCTATTTGTGGGGGAGTGATGGGCAACTTGCCGAATAAAATACATCAAAAGCGGCACCAGGGTAAAACGATCCATAAAGGTATGGGAGAAAAAGAAAATATCAATACAAAAGAAGAAGTGTGTGTACTGCTAATTCATTTAGGTTAAGGGAGTCCTGTGTTTAAAGGCATCACCAGGGAAAATGTGGGGTAAGAAGATCTATTAAGGGAGTCTTGACTTTGTTGCATGAAGTGAAAGCGAGAGATTCACCCCATAATGGTGACGGAGGTTAAGTCACCTAGTATATGACAAACGGAGTAGGGAGCCTGTTTACAAAGATCAGGGTTTCTCCTAAGTTCGACCTTAGTAAATTCCACTACTACGGTAGCTAAGCTAAGAACTGAAACATATATGTAATGTCGATGGATAGAGTGATAATATCTTGCCCGCTACTGCATGAAGTTTTGGTTTGAAGAGGGACTGGGAAATAAGGGATAGATTTGTGAATGAGTATACCTGCTTTAAATGTTAAGTCTTCCATTTGCAGATGATAGCAAATTGCTACCTCAATAAGGGATTAATGATGGAGTAATAAAGGATTTAAAGATAGGAGGGAGCTGTATCGTTTGATGGGGATGAGCAGGAGTTCAATTCCTTCTTCAGATGAATTTTTCTTTCCTCATTCATTCTTCCTTCTAAAACTAAATCATTCTTTCCTCATAATTCATGGGTTCGATCGTGACTTATTCTCTGGCCATATGAGGATTCCTGCCCTCACCCTATTCATTGTCCACCTCTTTCTATAAAGAATTAACCGAGAGCAATTTATATTCCAGATGGTTGAAAGAAGTCACGATGACATGGTCGAAGTTCGCGATGACATAGTACACTTTGGTGTACGAGTAATGTTTATTAGTCTGCAACAGTTCTTGTCGAAATTAGAGTAATCAGCCACGAACAATTCCATTGAAGAAAAGTAGTCATGATGAGTTATGAATATTATGGTGGTGGTCTATTAGAGACAAATGGTAATCTTCTAATGAAGAAACTGGGGGTAATGTTGATGAATGAGATATCTTCCGGTTTGGAGAGGTGAAAGGGTGGTGATGCGTGGGTCACGTGCCGAGGAGGGGGAGGGACAAAAAAACCTAGGGGGCAAGGGTAGTTCCATACACCAGAAGATTTGTTAGGAAAATAGTATGTACCTTCTTTTAGGCATTGGACGTTTTCAGATGTATTTGGTGAAAGAGCTTCACCATGATTGCGAAATAAGTTGAGTTCAAACCAAGTCCAACTTATTATGTGGGTTCGATTGGTCAATAGAAGAGCAACCAAAAATGCTCGTGTTTTATTAATGGAGTGGAAGGTCAGTATCTGTCAAAGTAAGCAATGATTCTCCAGAAATGTGTAAGGGATGTGGAGTTGCTGCTTCCATGAAACTGGGGAAGGAAGATGTTACCGGAAAGGTGTCATCTTTTTTGAGAAGGAGTTGGGGTCGTGATAAAGGGTTCCAATATGGGATTCGTTGGATACAAGTTCCGATACTGAAGACTTTGCTAGTAATTCGTCGTTGGAGTGATTTTTGGGAGATTGAACGATTTAAGTTAGAAATGGGGACCTCTGGGTCTCCCTTCATGCCTCCAATAGAACCAGAGCGCTTTAGAGCGCTTGCGGCGTTTTGCGTTGACAGTCTTCCAATTCGACCTTTCCTCGGAGCCGCAGGAACGTATTAGAAAGAGAATGGTTTCACCCAACAACAAGCTCCAATTTGGGAGCTGTTTTTTCATTTCCATTGTTAAGATATAGAATCCCTTGGGGAGCGCTGAGGATGGGGAAATTCCAGAAAGAAGAATTATAGGAGACTTCGGAAGAGCTAGAAATTATCCTGCAACCTAATTAGAGGGTTCATTGGGTAGGCTGTCCGATAGCTGCGATTACTTTGGGTACAATCTATTAAAGTAGTTGATTTTGTCCTTGAGTTGGACGTACTTATGGCGAGGGTACTCCTTCTGAGTTAATTTGTTTACGTCTGGGGTTAAGTGTGTTTTTTGTTTAAAAATTCGGACGCTCCTGTATTTTAACGAATAATCTTTAACCTGGGCGATTATTCTTTTCTTTGCCATTGGGGACATCTTTTACAGGGAATTTGAGTAACGGTGGGAGGCGAATCAAGAGACAAAAGAGAACAGTCCCTCTTACTAAGTTTGGAGAACTCATTGGGTAGGCATTGGACAGTGTGTCTTGAAAAGAAGTGTTTTCCAAAAATTTTGTGTTGGATGAACCAGCTCAAATTTTCATTGCTGGTTTGTTGAAGGTTTTAGTACTCGGGATAGGGTTGTTAATGGCTTTTTGGACAGGAGATTTTAAAGGCTGCTTTTGTTCAATTTGAGGAGTCGGTGGCGTGGACAATACAGGCAGATAGGAAAACAGTAGCTGCCTGGAGTTTCACTTGGATTTTGGGGAGGACACGTTCTGCTGGGATGAGTGTTTGTTGGCGTGGTTAGCACGCTGAGAGCTCCGGGGGCAGCAGTGAATTCGTGGCGTAGGATCGCTTTGATCTTGTAGGATATTTTCCATCAAGCTGGTGTATGGCATCCCTCTCCTGCTCATTTTGTGTATGTTGCATAATTCCAGAACCTCCTGTTCCAAAACAGGTAAGATGGCATTTTGGAAAGAGGAAGCACTGTGGGGTCCTCCACAGTTTCTACAGTTAGGGGTATTTTCCCACAGGGAGTGTGAAATAATTCTGCTCCGCCAAGACTGGGCATATTTCATGCCGGTCCCTACGTAATTTTCGGGGCATGACCAACCGTTTGACATTTGAAAGCAACGTCCTGGGGTCGAGGGACCAAACGTGGAACACTGTAATCCTTGTAAACCCTATTTTAAACCTTTGTAGGTGGATGAGGGGTAATTAAAGGTGCAACAGTAAACGAGGATTTGGTTTGTCCGGGGAGTTTCCCGACGAGGGGAAAAATCTATAAAACGTTTTAACGGAAAATCTTTTCTGTTTTAGATTTCTCATATAATGACAGCTTAATCTTCGTCTTTCTGTTCATAAAAAAATGGTGCCCCTTTAGATGTGCTTCTTATTTCATCGGGAGTAAAAATGAAATAAGAGGAATATCTGCAAGAGACGTTAGGGATGACAGAAATAGAACTTTGATATCGGGTAGTAGCTTGTTCGAGAATGGACCCCAATTTCCGGCATATAATGTGACTGGAGATTCTTCAACTCCTAGGGCTTTTTCAAGTGGCCAATTACTGAGAAGATGGTTCTGTCTCAAGTAAGAGCTTTTGGAGGTAGTGGATCGTCACGTAATGTGAAAACACATCGGATGAGGTATCTTGCTAAGACATTACCTGGAGGGGTTCAGCATATGGAGTTGAACGAATTGAAGAACGACTGTGACGAGGGGCATCTTTGCCGGGAATTGCCTGCACGAACGTTTGGCACCTGGGAATCATGGGGCGTGGCCAAGGGCGACCTGATGCGCTCGAGGAGACAAGGCATAGGCCTTCCAACCGTGAAAGTGAGGGGAGATCACCGGCTCAAATGTTTTCGAAAGTGCAATTCAAAAGAGTAAAGTTGTAACAAAGACCCTTCCGGGAATCTTTAAATCCATCAGGCTCCGAGGCTTCGTAAGGTTTTCCATGTGTCATGGTATATTATATTAAAGGGGTCCCCCTCATGGGTGTCGAGCCCGTATGAGGTTTGATGCCCGGAGGACCGGCGCTAAGCGGCCGGGGGCAGTCCTCTTAATTTAGATCGCTTTCACAGAGGGGTCAAAGGGAAAGGAAAAACCCATAACCTGGTGGCTTGGTGGTCGTTTTGGTGCAAATCCGATCACAAACAGGTGATCGCCGCTCACAACCCCTTCTAAGCACAGATGACGCCACGCATGCCAAACAGGGCCCTATCCGTAGGAGAGGGTGTCATTGGCGGGTTCCATCTACTACCTCTCTGAAAAAAAAAAAACTGCTTCTTCCTCTTTCACTCTGAAAGGCGGGTGGTATATCCGTATATCCCGCCCAACAGCATCCCAGAGAGCCCCCCACCAACCACTACAAGGTGAGCGACCGACTTGGGGGGCATATATATATATATAATATATATATAATATATATATATATATATTATATAATAATATATATATAAATATATAATACTCACTTATATATACTATATTTATATAGAATTAGTATTTTTTTTATATATATAGTCTATATGTTTAATATATAATATATATATATAATTATATATATATATATATATATATTATATATATATATATATATATATAATTTGGTTATTCAATTTGTATATGATGGGGTTATGTAAAAGAATTCGAGGTGGGGATGGCAGGAAATGGCGTTAGAATGATGGAGAAATTGGAGATGAGTGGGGGTGCCCTACCTATTATAATGCGGATGTTTGGTTTCTGTGTGGCGAATCTGAGAGAGTTTGAAGATTGGGTAGAGAGATTTGCAGGGTATGTAAAAAAGGAGGGGTTTGGAAAATAAACGTAGATAAGAGTAAGGTTATGGTTGTTGAGTGAGGACAGTCCCTCAGTGTGAAGTTATGTAGATGGTGAGGCAGCTAGCTGGGAAAAGTGTCTGAGTTTTAAACCTATTTAGGGTATGTGTTGAGGATAGCACAAGGGAACGGAATGATGCAGAGTGTAGTAGGAAAGTTGTGAATGGCGAAAGGAGGTTGCTGGTGAGCAATTAAATCCGTTGTGTGATATGTGTAAAACCGCGGATTAAGTCTTTGAGTGCGCCTAGAGTCTTAACATTGAGGGTATGGTTGTTCAACCTCCTGTGTTATTGATTGGTAAGGTGAGACTATGGGTATGGAATAAGAAATCATATGATCTATAAGTTCACATGTGTTTGGGCAGATGGAACAATCTTTAAGGAAGACAATGCTTATGGTGTGAGCAAGCAATTATATGGAAAGAGGAATAGAACGTATTCACGAGAGTTGCTGTGGTGTGAGATTATAGGTAACGAGGAAATAAATGAAAGTATGGTTGACACAATGGTTTGGTTCCACGTTGGAAGGATGAACTGATAGTCTCCGGTTGGTTAAGCCGGATGTATAGTGGCGAGTGGGTGTTGGGAACCGACCGGCTGGGAGACCGAAGAGAAAAGTTGGATTGAGTCGGTGAACGAAATGTCCCCTGAATAGAAATGTAAATGTGGTTTCGAAGAGGCGAGAAATAAAGGATGCATTGATAGGAAGAGAATGGCGGGGTTTTTGGTAGTATGGGGTATGGTTGTGGCCCCTGGGCCAAGGGATGAACCCTTTACATTGACGAGATTCTACCATAGAGAGGGTCCGTCGTGGTCCCATGAAGCTTTTAGGGTGGATTTTTCCTGTCCTGTGACGAGTCTTTCACTTAATTTAATGGTACAGAGGGGCGCGGTAATAGGCCTGGGCTTTCTTGTTTGACACTCCTGTCTATTAAAACCTCTCCTAAACTTGCTTTTTTCTTTTCTGATGCTTGTAGCGCACCTTACTCCCATCTTGGGAAAATAAGTCTTGTAGATGAAGAAGAAGAAGATATATATTTAATATATATTAAATAATATATTATATATTATAATATATATCTATATATAATATACTAGGTATAAAATTATATACAAAATAGGTATAATATTATTTATATATATTATACTTACTAATATTTTATTGTACATCTATATATCACCCTATTAATATCATATACTATATATATATATATATAATATATAGTATATATATTATTTTAATTTATTTATTAATGCTTACACTTTTTCCCCGCTTGAGCGGGGTAGTGTTACGTACAGCCTCTCCCACTCAACAACCTCCCCTCATCTCGCCCTCACCCACCTCATCCACCCCACTCTGTCCTTGCAACACCCTACCCTCTTCTCCCTCAAAATTCCCCCTCCTCCTCAGCATCTCTTAATATTCCAATCCATCCAACCTCCTTCTTGGTCTCGCCCCCTTCCTCTCCTTCCTATCCCCTCTGCCTCCCAAACCTCCTAACCACTCTCTGTTCCTCCATTCTCACCAGATGCCCATACGCAATCTTAAACATTCCGCTTCTCCCGCTCTTCCACCAAACCCATTAAATCCTACCAATCCATCTCTCCCTCACTCACCCCCTATTCCCAATCCTCCTCCTCCTTCTATAAACCCCACAAAACCGCTCTCAAACCCCTTCATTTCTCAAAAATACTTCCAAACTTCTTCCCTGGACCTGGCATTTCAACCCCCACGTTTTCAACCCATGAACATCACACTCAGCTGGTACAAACAAAATTTATACTTTCAAAACATACCTTATCTTAACTTTCTGTGATAAATCCCACCCTTTCCATAGCTTCTCTCAGACCACTCAAAGCTCTCATTCCTTCTCCCCACTACTTCTATGTTTTATCTCCTCCTTCATCCCTTTCCCTCCCTTACCCAAATCTCCATCCCTAAATACCTAAAAATCTTTACTTCTTCCAAAACTACACCCCCCACTCTAACCTCTAACCCCTCGCCCTCCTCTCTTTCCTCCCTCCTCAAACACTAAAACACTTTAACTCTTAACAGGATTCTATTTAAGCCCCTTTTGTCCCCGCACATTCTCTCAACTCCCTCACCAAATACCTCTCAACCCTTCCGCGTTCTTCGCCACTAGGGCAGTATCCGTCCGCAAACAGTATCATCCGTTTCACTTCCTTCTGTCATTCCCATTTGCCAATTCCACCCCCCTCCCCTCGCCTCACCAATTCTTCTGCAACACTCTCCATAAAACAAATTGATAGCCCACGGCGACCATTACACACCCTGCCTCAGTCCCCTCTCACCACCCCAAACATCTCACTCTACCCTCCTAACACTCTCCACACATCTTACTGGAGTTCCTATAAAAGGCCCTGATACCTTTACCTAAATTTACCCCCACGGACCATTGTCATGTCACCTTTTCCTAAATTGCCCCCCACTCCATTTTCCTCACAACCCTCCACAATTCACCCCTCTTCACTTTATCATATGTATGCTTTCTCTAAATCTAAAAAAAAACACCCATACAACTTTCCCCTTTCCTCTCCCTCTATACTTTCTCCACAAGAATCTTTAGTGTAAACACTTGGTCCACAACCCCTCTTCCCTCCCTAAATCCTCCTTGTTTCTTCCCCCATTCTTCCCTCCGTTAACCCTCTCACTCTCTCAATCAGTTTTCTCCCATACACTTTCCCTACCAACACTTAAAAGACATATACCTCTATTATTCCCACATTCCATCCTATCCCCTTTCCCCTAATACAGGGGAACCAAAAACAACCATCCCTCCCAATCCTGTGGTACACTTCTCACACGTCCTCCAAACAATATTAGGGCATAAACCTATAACAGCCATTTCCTCCAACCCCTAATAACCCTCCCCTTCTGCCTTTACAGGCATTTAATGCCATTCTCACACATTCCCTAGACCCTGCGGACTTACCCTCTTTTTTTTCCTGGGTATTTATATTCAAGGCCCTAATAATTTCCTCCACATTGTTATTCATCCCCACCTCCCCTAATCCGCCAAATTGCCATCCTCCATCCCTCACCGGAACCTTCTTGCAAATCTTCCCCCCTCTCTCCCACCCACCTCTTTAATAATACCCACTAAATATACCTACCCTCCACTCCTCTTCCTCACCAGGACTATCCAATCTCTCCTCCTATCCACTTCCCCCATCTCTCCCTTACATCTGGGGCGCAATAACCTCCCCACACCACCCTGTCCGATCCCTGGTCCGTACGGGTCTCGCTGACGAAAGTCCTACTGTGCAGATACCTAATAATACATTCCTTACAAACCGATTTTATGGTTTTCCATTCTTCTTTTCCCTTTTTTTTATTTACTTCTATTTTAGATACATCTTGCTCCCCGATTCAAAATTTTTCCGTCCACTTTTCTACACCACTCATCTTTCGCTCTCATTCCTCTTCGCCCTCTCCACCGCTCCTCTTTTGCTTCCACTAGCTAACCCTTCTATATCCTCCAGCTTTCATCTCGTCATACACTCCCAACCATTTTTAACATACGAGACCCTCCGTTTTTCCGTTTTCAACCACCGATCTTCTATCCCCTCAGGGCGCGTCCTACCAGATTTCAGCGCGTCCCCTCTTCCCTTTCTCTGCTTACAACCCACGAACCCTTTTTACTCAACACTATAACCCTTCTAGCCTCTTTCACATACTGCCCAATCTTTAAATCTTCATCCAACTCCCCTCCCCTCCACCCAATTCCCGTCCCATAGCTCACCGAATATCTCTCCAACCTATCCTCCAATACCTTCTTCTTTTCTGTAAACTCCCCTCTTACACACACTGTCCTCCTCCCAATTTTTTCCCACGTTTATCCACGTCCTATCAAATTCTCCTCTTTTCGCTCCCCTGCACCGTCACTGGCTCTCTCCTTAATCGTCACCTCTCCTCCACCCTTAACCTAGCCAACCAACCGAATAGTGATCCGATATCCCCCTCCCCGCCCCTCTTAATACATTTACATCTAGTAATCTGCTTCTATCCTTCCAATTTACACACACATAATCCAGTACCGGCCTCATATCGCCCTCCCCCCCCCGTTATCTCACTTTTCCATGTATACTTCTTGTGATTTTCACTTTTTTTGAAAAGAAACTTATTCCCAATTATCATTCTTCTTTCAACACACAACTCTAACAGACTTTCTCCATTAACATTCTCTCTCCCTACCCCAAAATGGTTCGCCTATTTATTCTTCCACCACCCTTCTGGTGGTTTCCCAACTCCTGGGGCATTCATAAATTCTCCCTAATAGACCCCAAACTCTTTAAATCATTTACCCCGAACTTTCCCAACACTCATCTCACTCATTCCAAATCCTTTCTCTCTCCTCCTCCTTCGCTCCATTCACTGGTGCATATTCGCGCCCATATAAAAACCCACATTTCCCCCCCGAATTTCACTCTTACCCACATTATATCTTTTTCCAATAATACCTATATTATTAATAATAATATTATATTATATACTATTATATATATAATTAGTATTTACCTATATTCATATATATATATATATATATATATATATATATATAAATATATATATATATATATATTTATATATATATAATATATATATATATATATATATATATATATATATATATCTATATATATCACATATATAAATAAAATATATAATTTAACCGATATATATATAATATCTATATATATATATAAATTTATATATATATATTATATATAACCAAGCGGCCAGGAAGAGCTTTCGCCCTTTCAGTTGGTCCAATCCGTCCTTCTCCTACTGGGTCC
>JABUQX010128028.1:20000-32500 GCA_015478945.1 Trachelipus rathkii
GGTGAAATATAACGCTACGCCCTTGTGTGTGTGTGTGTGTCGGGTGAGTAAAGATTAGGCTTAACGATTTCCAATCGAACAGGTGAGTCACAGGCGAGTTTTGGTGGCCGTAGGTCACCCCTAAGGGGGTGCTGCCCCCTTAGCGCCAAGGTCAAATTCGTCCTGAAAATCCTGTTAGGCTTAACGTATCGGAGTGAAATTTGGATGTGAGCTATATGATGACGCAATCTCGTTGGAGACGAGATTACGTCCCTCTGCGTCTCCCCTGGAAGGGGGGACGCTGCCAAAAAAATTAAAAATGATCGTAGAAGACTGAAACTTGGAGAAAGGTTGAAGGAGTCGGAGACGGAGTCGGAGTTGGAGACGGAGTCGGAGTCGGAGACGGAGTCGGCGGTTTCGGATTCCAGGGACCCTGCCGGAGGAGGGTCCCTTCCTGAAAAAAGAAGAAGAAGAAATGCATGGAATGCAAAACAGAGGAAGAAGAAAGGAAGAAGGAGGAGGAAAGGAGGAAGGAAGGAGGAGGAAGGAGGAAGGAGGAAGGAAGAAGAATGAGGAAGGATTCAGAATCGGTAGTGGCACCGGTGCTGGAGCCGGTGCGTTGCCGAGTTAGTAAACATTCATTTAATAATACAATATCATTACTGTTTACATAACTGCTTCTGTTCTAGCATGTACATGTCGTCAATTGCATTGCATCTTGTAGAGATAAACCGTTTTTCTAAATGTTGAAGACTAACATTTCTATTTTCAAATCTCGTTTTCTTTTTATAAACGTTAACTAATATAATTTTTCCAAGTTGAAACATACATATATTGTTTACATTTAAACTTTGTGTTTAATTTTATTATTTTAATTTTTATTTTTTCTAACTTTATTTTTATATAAGTTTTCATTTTTATTTTTCTAACTTTATGTTTAATTTAAGTTAAGTTTTATTTAGCATTTATACTTTATGTTTATTTTTTTTTATTTTTTATTTTTTATTTCTTTAAAACTTTTTGTTTTGTTAAATTTTTTTATACTTTTCATGTTTATAACGTAAAAATTTACGTTTTTACATACCCTAAATCAGTAAATCAGTAAATCAAATCACCCACCCCACCTTCCACCATTCTGTGGCCTATATTGATCTATTGATCTATTGATTAAGGGCACATTTTGAGTATCATTTTTGGGTAAACATAACATAAAATCAAATTCTTTATACAGAAATCAACGAATATATGCTGACGTAACAAAGTTTTCACATTAATAAAGCTAACATGAACTAAGAAAATAATGTACAAAGACAAACCTAACAACTTACACATGAATAAACTGTTAACATTAACAAAGTCCCACACTTAACACCAGTAAAGAAACTAACATTACATGCAAAACGTAGCCTATTCTTACTTTTTGAAGCATACATCTACCATATTAACGTTTATTATTATACTTAGTGTTATTTACTTCATGCATATTGTTATTATTAAATGAAAAACACACACACACACACACACACACACACACACACACACACACACACACACACACACACACACACACACACACACACAACATTACGCAATAGTAAAACCTGAAATATTTTTAGGTTTATCTCTTTTTAGGCTCCGCCCCCTTTCAGAAAATTCAACTCGAAACATGAAAAGGATTTTATCTGTAACCATTTACATAAAGTGATGCAATACTTATTATATTTATTAAACAAACTGGTAGGTTTGGCAACAGTGCATCATACAGAGGTGATTTGGCAACACTGTATAGATTTGGGCAGCTGAGTTATATATAAAGCGGCGAGCTACTCGTTAGGGCATTCTTAATCAAGTGCTCTTACGATCAACACACTTTAAGGCACATTTAGTCAGATCCTGTTGTATCATCATCCAAGTTTTTATATCTACACATGAGGATTTTTCAAATCAATACTTATTCAGATAGGTAAGATTTTTTTCTTTAATATATATATTTTCTCATTTAAAAATAACATTGTAATACATCTAATCAATAATTAATGATACGTAAAGTAATTAAATATATTATCAATTAAGAATAAAGGGAAAATGATATATGCCCATAACTAAAAAAAATTATTCTTTTCCAGAAACGTGTTGAATATACATCTATCCATTTGAGTAAAAAGCGTTCATCCTGTCGTTATCATCGCACCCTTTAAAAATGGTATGTTGTTGTTGTTGTGTGGTTAAATATATTTAATATATGTTATGAGAAATACTATGTTAAACTAATATATTATTGGTATAATGACCTAAATAGCATGAAAACTTGATTTTAATTGTTTAATGTATCATAAATAATAATAATGATTATTTATTCCAGGCTAGCCCTTCGATGATGAATGCTGGTAATAAGAAGAGAAAGACCAATATAACAGACATAACGCACATCTCTGTAGAGAAACTTAAAAAATCAATGGAACGTCATACCTATGAAGTTAAGATTATTGATGAAAATTTTTTCCATGGACCAAGAGATCTTGAAACCTCGTTTGAAATGGTTGTAAGTGAAGTCATTAATGTTGTATTACAAGACTTAGATTATGATAGGGCACGCATGAGGGTCGGTATTAACTTCACTTTTGGTGATGATCAGTCACCTGACCGGAAATATTATGTAAATATCAGCTATAGAGATATAATGGACAATATTGGGGTGAAAGAGATTATGAGACGTTTGGAAGGATCATTCCAGTCCGGTGATAAGGCCTCTTTTACCAAATTCAAAGTAGTAGCGACTGTTGTTAGCTAAAGGCAAAGGCGATGACTGTGAAACCGATGCATTCGAGCCACGAAATCTTAGTTTCAAACATCGTTAGTAAAGTTCACCTAGAGAAAGGTGCGGTAGGCTGTGCCTTTAAAGCCGTCGTTTTGTTTAGGAAAATAGCGAGAGAATGTATAGAGTCCCGAGGTATTCATTCGTGTACAATTGAGAATGAGGCAGAAGCATTAGCTAAAAAATGTGGTATGGAATATACAGATTCTTTCATAGTAACTGATTTTGAAAAAATCGAGAATATCGAAAAATGCCGTATAGTCGTATTCGGTCCTGAAGGTAATGGAGTAAAAATACTTTATAATCCATCTAACGAGAACAGAAATGATCCTTTATACATTATAGGTCATGATGGATTTAATCATTACTATGCTATAAAAGAAGATAAGTTAAAGTTATGTTTTGAGAATACCAAAAAACACGGGGCATATAGAAACGGTATCTTCTGCACTTATTGTTACACTTTCAACAGCAATAATATTGTGCATAAATTAGACTGTGAACATTATGGATGTAGACAGTGTCTATACGATAAGTGTCAAGGCTCATTTGATCACGATGGTATATTCCATGAATGTCGTGAATGTAATCGTGAATTTTATAATGCATTCTGTTTTAAAAAACATCGGGATAATAATACGTGCAAGAAAATTAAGATTTGTACACTCTGCATTGTGCAAATAAATGCTGATCGTTACGGTAATTTCAAACACGATTGCACAAAAGCTTATTGCAAAACATGCAGTACATTATATGAGCCCAAAGAAGACGAATATCATATATGCTACATGAAAAAGAAAATTAAAAAGAAGAAAGATACTGATCCGGTGGTTTATACCTGTTTACTTATGATATCGAGACATAACAGGAAGTAAAGGCTATGATGATAAAAGGAAGAAGAATAATAGAATTGCTTCCTTATTTACTGGTATGCCAGATGATATGCGAAGCGTGTACAGATAAGGAAGGTGAGCAGGTATGCTCACATTGTGGTCCAAGAACAAGAACATTTAAATTAGAGACCGAAAAAACACCTGTAAATCAATTTATAGACTTCCTGATGGAGTTTTCAGAGAAAAATCCTAAATCAAAAGTAATTGTTGCTGCACATAATGGTGGAAAATTTGATCATCAGTTCGTATATGCATCATTACTGACCCACCCGATTTCAGATTCTATCAGCAGAAGTCCTTTAAAAAGAGGCAATAAAATAATTTCAATGGGATCGAATGGAAATATACACTTCAGGGATACGTTGCTTTTCACACCATGTGCATTGAAAAGCTTGCCTAAATGCATGGGTGTTAGTGAAAAAGACAATTCCAAGGGTTTCTTTCCTTATACATTTTTAAATGAAGATACATTGAATTATAAAGGACCTTATTTCCTGATAAGAAGATTTCTTTGGAAGTAAGATAAATGTCACAGATGAAAAGCTAGAATTTGAAGAGGTATTATAATAAGTTTATAGGTAAAGAATACATTTTTTTGAAGATGTGAAAAGTACTGTGGTACAAAGATGTTAATATAGCTAGAAAATGTTTTGAGATAAGTTTAGAGTGCTTCATTAAAGAAATTTGAGTATAAGATTGTCTAGATAATCGACACGACAATAGCATCTTATGCTTTAGCACTTTATACAAAAATGTGTTTATGCCTGATGGAAAAAATTACTATTCTAGGTCGAGAGAACCCTAAACCTTTCACCTACGAAGCAATTCGCTGGCTCTTGTATCAAGAAAAATTGAACAATATAGACATAAGGCATGCTCGTAACGGTGGAGAGAAAGGGTTTAAAATTAAGAACAAGTGGCTTTACCCTGATGGGTTTTTGGTTATGTAAAAGGAGTGAAAACTGCTTTCCTATACCATGGTTGTGCATGGCATGGACATAAAGACTGCAATAAAGGAAAAGGCATGCTGCATGGCGTATCGGCTGTTGACCGCTACAATCTCACCATGAAACAAGAAGATAGGTATAAAGAAGCAGGGTTTAATGTAGTACGTGTGTGGGAATGTGAATGGAAGGTTCAAAAGACCCAAATCATTCAAGATCCTGCTCATTCCGATGAAAACATAAGCATTAGCGACTATATTCAACGTCTTAGCAATGATGTTGTTAACAACAGACTCATAATAGACAATTCATTGTTTGGAGGCCGCACTGAACCATTCGTACATTACTACCCTCCAACTAAAGGACATAAGAAGATCATGTATTTAGACTATACATCGCTTTATCCTTATGTTCAGAAACGAATGAAGTATCCTTGTGGACCCCCTGAAAAACTAATAGGTGATAAAGTACCTGACATTGAATCATTTAAGAATGGTATCAACGATAAATATTTCGGTACAGCTTACATTAAGATTCTTCCTCCTCAAGACTTATACATCCCCGTCCTCGCTAAACGAACCAAAAATAAATTAATATTCCCACTCTGTGCAAAATGTGTTGAAAGAAAATTGTGCGAATGCCATCAATGATAGAGAATGACACGTGCTATTTGAAGTGTATAACCACAACAGACCTGAAATTATTAGCATTTAGAGATGGGGTACGATAATAATTAAAAATTTTTGGAAGTTGTCCGTTTAAAAGAGAAGGAGTTTTTATTGAAGGATATGTGAACACTTTTTTAAAAATAAAAAAGAGGCATCAGGACCACACCAAATATATCATGCGAAGACGATCCTGATTTCGAGGAAAAACTTAAAGAGTTTGTCCGTCTTTTTCAAAAAAAAAGGAAGGTGTCGAACTTGATATTAACAATATCAAGAAAAACCCTGGAATGAGGTTCATTGCAAAATTATGCCTCAATTCTCTTTGGGGAAAATTTGCACAAAATACGCCTACAAGAGGAGATGTAGTATGTACTAGTGATAAACAAGTATGGGAACTAATCAATCAATGCGACAATGAAGTCACTAGTGTTATTCCAATAGGCTGTAAATATGTTGTAACAGTTGTCAAAAATGCACTAGCCGAACGCATGTCAACTGCTACAAATATTCCTATCGCTTCGTTTACGACTGCATATGCACGTATAAAATTATACGAGCTACTTAACAAAGTCAAACAAAGGGCATTGTACTGCGATATAGACTCTTGTATTTTTGTAGCTGGAGAAAACGATGAAGTTATTGAAACAGGAAACTTTTTAGGTGAACTAACAGATGAAATAGCAGAATACGGTTCTGAGGCATACGCTGATTCCTTTGTGTGTACTGGACCTAAGTCTTATGCTGTTAGAATAAGAACTGCCGATGGAAATATAAAATATATTGTAAAAGCCAAAGGTCTTACAATCAATAAAGATACAAAGGATACTATTAATTTTGAAAAATTGTTAAAGTTAACGTATGATCGTTGCTCTGAAAATAGTATAGGTCACGATGAGTCATTGTACAATGATATCAAAAACCATGATGTTACAGTGAAGGCAATGAATGAAATACAATTTGATAATGTTGATCAAGAAGATGTACGAGACGATGACCTACCTCATAAAAAAGCTGCACGAATAGACGAGTCACAGAATCCTAATGCTAATTTACACGGAAGTAACAGAGGAGGGTTATGTTATAGTGTGTCTAATATAACTTTTCAGCCTGGGAAACATGGAGGTGTTAGTATTGTTGCTGGTACTAAAATGGTCCAACACACAACCGATAAGCGAATCTTTATTAAAAATTCATGCCGCACCGCATCATATGGTTATAAGGGCACATTAATTTCCATTTAATATATTACAAATATTTATCTATGTCTAATGTATAATGTTTAATGTTTTCCATGTGCTCTGAATATTCTGAATAGATAAAATGTAAATAATAAAGTTAGATTTTATAACTTTACCATAAAAATCATTTTCATGTTTCGAGTTGATTTTTTTCTGAAAGGGGGCGGAGCCTAAAAAGAGATAAGCCTAAAAATATTTCAGGTTTTACTATTGCGTAATGTTTTGTATGTGTGGTGTGTGTGTGTGTGTGTGTGTGTGTGTGTGTGTCATTTATTCTTAGTTCATTACAATAGTTAGGTCAGGAACGTTTAAGATCTTTTGTTTAATATTACTGTGTGTATATGTAAAGATTAACATTGATATGTTAGGAGACATGCTTGAAAAAAGTGTGAATAGGTTACGTTTTGTATGTAATGTTAGTTACTTACTGTTGCCAAGTATGGAACTTTGTTAAGGTTAACAGTTTATTCGAGCTTACGGTATGTCAGGTTTATCGTTGTACATTATTTTCTTAGTTCATGATAGCTTTATTGATGTGAAAACCTTATTACGTTAGAGTATATTCGTTGATCAGTATGATAATTAACCTATGTTGTGATAAATTTTAGTTAAATGTTACTGTGTCAGTGTACGATTAACGTTAATATGGTAGATGTATGCTTCAAAAAGTAAGAATAGGCCACGTTTTGCATGTAATGTTAGTTTCTTTACTGGTGTTAAGTGTGGGACTTTGTTATGTTAATCAGTTATTCATGTGTAAGTTGCTAGTGTTTGTCTTTGTACATTATTTTCTTAGTTCAGATGATGTCATGTTAGCTTTATTAATGTGAAAACTTTGTTACGTTAGCATATATTCGTTGATCAGTGTATAAAGAATTTGTTTTTATGTTAGTTTTATCCAAAATGATACTCGAAATGTGACTTGAATCAATAGATCAATAGATCAATAGATCACAACTTGACTGGAGGGTGGTTGGATGGTGGTTTTATTTATTGTGATTTACTGCTTAGGGTATGTAAAACGTTACAGATTTAGTAAAAATTTGACCTTAAATCAATAGATCAATAGATCAACAGATGGTTAGGAGGAGGTTGGATAGTGTTTGTTTAGTGATTTCTGCTTTACGGGTATGTAAAACATGACAATTTTTAGTAAAAATTTGACCTTAATCAATAGATCAATAGATCACAGATGCAATGGAGGGAGGTTGGATAGTAGTTTGATTTACTGATTTACTGCTTTAGAATATGTAAAACGTAAATTTGTAAGTTATAAACATAAAAAATGTAAGAAATTTTACAAAAAAATTTTAAAAGAAATAAAAAAAATAACAAAATAAAAAGTAAAAACAAAATTAAAAATTAAAAAAATTAAAACACAAAGATATAAAAATAAGTTTAACTTGTGTTAATAAATTTGTAGGGAATAAATTTAACTAAACAAATAAAAATAAAAATGAAAATAAAGCAAATAAACACAAAGTATATGTGCAAAATAAAACTTATATAAAAAAATTAAACACAAAGTATAAATCTAAAATAAAAACTTATATAAAAATAAAGTTAGAAAAATAAAAAATTAAAAAATTAAAATAAAAAAAAAATTAAAAATAAAAAAAAAAAAAAAAAAAAAATTAAAAAAAATAAATTTAATAAATTTAAAAATAAAACATAAAAATGATAAAAAATAAAAATATATAAAATTAAAAAAAAAATATAATGTAAAATAAAAACTTATAAAAAAAAATAGTAAACAGTATATGTATGTTTCAACTTAGGAAAAAAATTATATTAGTTAACGTTTATAAAAAGAAAATGAGATTTGAAAATAGAAATGTTAGTCTTCAACGTTTAGAAAATAAAGGTTATCTTTGCAAGATGCAATGCAATTAACGATATGTACATGCTAGAACAGAAGCAGTTATGTAAACAGTAATGATCTTGTATTATTAAATGAATGTTTACTATGTCGGCAACTGAAACCGGCTTCCCAGCACCGGTTGACACTACCACTCTGAATCGCTTCTACAGCACCCTCCTCATTCTTCATTCTTCTTCCTTCCGCCTTCCTCTTCCTTCCTCCTTCTTCCTTTCTTCTTCTTTTCTTCCTCGTCTTTTTGCATACCAATTCCTCTTCTATATTTTCTTTTTTCAAACTGAGACCCACCTCCGGTGGGGGTCCCTGGACTCAGAAGCCGAATCCGTTTCCAACTCCGTCTCCGTCTCCGACTCCGACTCCTCAACCCAGCCTCCAAGTTTCAAGCTTCTACGATCATTTTTAATTTTTTGTGGGGCAGCGGTCCCCTTTACGGGGGGACGCAGAGGAACGTAATCTCGTCTCCGACGAGATTACGTCATCATATAACTCACATCCAAATTTCACTCCGATACGTTAAGCCTAACAATGGTTTTCAGGACGAATTTTACCTTGGCGCTAAGGGGGAGCACGCCCCTTAGGGGTGAACTAGGGTCACCAAAATCGCGTGTGATCAGTTTATTCACACACAATAGAGCAGCATACCAAGTTTGAGGGCGATAGCTCTATTTCATTCATATCGAGATAGGTGGCAGTGCGGGAGTGGCTCCATTTACTACAGCGATTTAATCGATGTTAATTTGTAATTACTCTCCTTCTTTCTGATTACATTTTTCTGTGTTATAAACGCCAACCAGAGCACGTAGAAAGACGATTTAAGCATCGATATAGGGGGTAATCGATCACGATAAATCGATTGAAACCATCAAAATGATCTATCGATCATTTAAACCTTCTTGGAACCAAAAAGCCCCCTTTGGGAGGGGCTTCCGCCGCCACTTGGGGCTAAAATCCTTGAGTTCAGGCTCAGAACCTCGGAAGTCGTTCTTCCAGACCTTAATTCGGTTCTCACCGACCTCAAAACTAGGTTTGAGCGTATCACAACGTCAAAAATCTGATGAAATGATGGAAATTTCCAAATCAGCTGCCGACATGATTGGAATTTCCAAAAACCTTCGAAAATGGTTTTCAAGTCTTTGCCTTCGCCGTGCAGGGCTGCCAATGGGGAAAATCCCCAAAATCCTCCGGAGTTGGGGATCTTGACCTGAATTATGGACAAAACGTTAAAAAAGTAGCTAAAAAAGTAGCTAAAAATGCTAAAAAGTGTCAAATTTAGCGGATTAGGTTACCCTTTTAGGAACAAAAAGCCCACTCTGGGGGCTCTGCCCTATTTTGGGAGGCTCTAAACCTCCGGCCAAAGGAATACCATAGGGTAAACCACAAAGATGGTAGGAGTGGGGTCTCTCGGCATTCCTGCTGTCAGTTGTGCACCCTATATAAATATATATATATATATATATATATATATATATAATATTATATTATGTATATATTATATATAGTATTATATATAATATATATTATATACTTATATAGTATATAGTATATATATATTATTATTATTATTAGTATATATATATATATATCAGCTTTGGTTCAAGATAAGTTGTTGTCAGTACAGTATGGGTTCAAGTATGTATAGTTCTCTATTGTTCAGTACCAAGTCAATGATAATGGTATCCAGTAACACACGCTCACAACAGAACGTTATGATGTATACTATATAATATATATTATATATTATATATATTATATATATATATATATATATATATATATATATATATATATATATATATATATTATAGTATATATATATATACTATTATACTATTATTTATGTATATATAGTATATATATTATATTATTATATAATATATATATTATATATATTTATCATTATATATAGTATATTATATATATATTTGATAATATATATATACGTATATATAATATATATATTATATATATTATTAGTATATATATATATATATATATATATATATATATATATATATATATTATATAATATATATATTAAATATATATATATATATATATATATATATATACTATATAATTATATTATATTATATATAGTATATATTACTATATATATATATATATATATATATAATATATATATATATATATATTAATATATATATATATATAGTATGTATATATATATATATATATATAATATCATCATCATCATCTATTTATCATTATCATCATCATCATCATCATCATCATTACCCACCTTTTTTCCCCATGCACCTGAAACAAAAAAGTTAGCAGAAGAATATGAAGCAAGTCGAAAAGAAAGCTTAGCCTTACCGCCCGCTTTATACCTTTCTATAGAACTCGTCGCAGTCAGAAAATCCACCATAGAGCTTCACGGGAACGCGATGGAACCTAACTATGGCATGTCGTCAATATGGGGTTCATCCCTTAGCCCAGGTGGGCTACAAACCATACCCCCTCACAAAACCCTTCATTCACGGTCCTAATTGATGCACCTTTCTGTCTTGCCTTCTGCCAAACTCGCCATTTCTTCTCCTCCAGGCGTTCCTTTACTGATTCAATCCACTTTTTCTTCGGTCTTTCAGCCGGTTGATTTCCACCACACTCACAACTATACATCCGTTTAACCAACCGACAATCTTCCATCTTTTCCACATAACCAAACCATTTCAATGTACTTTCATTTATTCTCTGTCATTTATCTCTTTTCTTCACACCACACAACTCTCTAATTACGTTCTATTACAATTTTAATCAATTCTTCTCAACCCCTAATCACACCCCTAAGACTGTCCATTTTCTGAACACATTGTACTTTAGATCAAAACCTCTTATCCAGACCATAGTCTTACTACTATACATTAACACAGTTAACAACATACCCTCATGTAAGACCCTAGCGCACTCAAAACTTAGTCCCTTTACATCCACCAACGATTTAATTGCACCAACCACCTTTCTGCCATTCACAACTTTCCTACTACACTCCTTCATCATCCATTCGCTTGTTTTTTACATTTCTTAAAATATTTAAAAATTAGACCCTTTTTCCAGCTGCTCACCATCTAACATAACTTCCAACACTGGGATGTCCTTGCACTCACACCCTATTACTGTACTTATCTTCAACCCCTTCCTTTTACAGCACCCTATCCACAATCTCTCTACCAATCTCTGCAAAGTCTCTCAGATTCGCCACACAAAACCAAATTCATCCGCATATAATCGGTAGGGGAACCCTCCACTCTCTCCCATTCTTCCATCATTCTAGACATCATCCATGCCCAACTCCGCTCCCTAAGTTTTCATAACCCCATCCATATACAAATTGAATAACCAAAGGAGACATAACACATCCCTGCCTCACTCCGCTATTATATTAAACCAATCACTTTCGACTCATTTATTCTTTGACACACGCTAATTATCGTCATACATACTTTTTGATTTCATTCAGCCAGCTTACCACCCAAATCAATCATTATATGACTAACCCTGCCATAGAGCTTCCCTCATTAATCCTATCGTACGCCCCTGTTGCAATCCATAAAACTTTAAATACAATTTATTCTTCTCCTCCCTCTTATCAATCATTTGTTGTTCAATGTAAGTGATCAAACACATCCTCTAGCCACTCTAAACGCCTTATTGCTTCACAAATCAGTCCTTCAGTCCACTCGGACGCAACTCTTTCGATCCAAAATAGCCAGCATATATCTTCCTACAACACTCAATAAACTAATACCCCTATAATACCTACAGTTTCCTTATCCCCTACCCTTATATAAGGGTACTATTATTGTTCTCCTCCCTTGTAACTATACCCTCCATAAAAGCTTTTTTACACAACTTCCAATTCCAATCAATCACCATCTCGCCTATATACTTTTAATGGATTGGACAACAAAATTTTATTCTTTCATTTCTCATATTTTTAAAATCAAACTTAATTAAAACTCTTTTGACAGGGGATACAAAAATTTCGTCATCTTATGTTAATTTTACCAAAGAACTTGATTTTTTGAAAACATTATTTCTGAAGAATGGGTTCCCAGAATTA
>JABUQX010128028.1:40000-47704 GCA_015478945.1 Trachelipus rathkii
AAAACTCAAAAATCAAAAAGCTTTTGTTCATGTTAATCTTTATTCCCTAGTTTTAGGTATATTGAGTTTTAGGTTTAGGTGAGGATAAGCTTAAGTTACGTTGTGATGGAAAGAGAGATTTAGTAATTTGGAAAAACACACGCTGACAATCACATTACCCGCAGTTGACTATTATGGCCAATTCTGATAGTTCATCTATCCAGTCTCTATATTATAGAAGTAATATCAGTTGCTGATGAGCCCGTGGTGTCGTTTAGGTTAACCTCGCGGAAAATTGCAAAAGTGTTTTGTTAGATTATAACTATCGTTATAGATTCATCACTATTAGTGTGGGATAAACTGGACTAGCGTTGGTTGTTATGTCAAAAGTAATTGATCATCAATGAATATTGTAAGCTTCGGTTAGTTAGATTTGTTAGATGGATAAAATAGTTTTGTTTGGTAATTATAGCGTTAACTTAGAACATCAGAATAACTTAGAATATATGGTTAACTTTGAATAAGTCATGTTTTGTTTCATACTGGACTTTAAATCTATTTGGTTAGGTTTTTGTTAGGTTAGAAATAGGAACGATAGGTTAGTTAGGCTAGGTTATATTATGTGGGAAAGGTTATGTTACTGTTTATATGGCTAAGTGTATGGTAAATAAGGGTAGGTTAGGCTAGGTTGGTTACAGTTAATTAGGTTAAATTCCTTTATATCAGGTTAAATCTATGATTAAATGTTAGATATCTAATAAGATTGTTTAATATTAAGTTATATTGTTTAGGTAGGTAAAGTGAATGGATAGGGTGTATTAGCTATTTTTAATGCTAGGTAACGTTTGTTTATTTAAAGCAGTTCTACATATTTTGGGCATTTCAATATGGATTTATGCTTGATATAATATGTTTAGGTAGAATTAGGTTACGTATGTTGATTGTTAGATTGATTTATGCTAAATTTGCTAAATTTAAGTCTAGCTTAACCAGTAATGGTAAGTTAAGAAATTAGTTTTATGTAACAACATTCCTAGTTTAAGTATAGCTTGGATGAGGTATGTTGTTATGTTAGATTTTTTAAGAAAAGCTGTAAGGGTAGGAATCTGGTTTCAAGATAGTTTATCTTATGTGTTAAAATTTCTATTACCTACAGTTATGAATAGGCTGTGATATGATATGTTTTGCTTTTTTAGGTTAGGTTAGTGTATCATTTTATGGTTTAAGGTATAATGTAGAATACTTTGTGTTATGTAGCAGTTGTTTTCACACATTGCAGAGTTCAATTATTATTAGACATGGGTTAGCTTAGGTTCAATGCTAAATTTTGCTATTTATTGAGGATTAGATTCATTAATTTAGGATAGGAACTTTGTTTACGTTTGTCATAGTTTTTCCCATACTAGTATGATCAACAATATGTTTAAAACATGGTTAGGTTTAGGCTGAAGTTTCCAGTGGTTAGGATATTGATCAGTTTATGGATGCATAATTAGGGGCAAGGTTACGCTAGTAATTTGTTTAGAGATGGCTAGGTTATGTCAAGGTAAAGTTAAAATTGATCATAAAAGAAACCATTTCATGGTAACGGTGACATGACATACGCAAAAATCATAAGTCAAGGAGACTGTGAAAAAGTATATTTCTATAGGGAGGGAAGGGTGGGTGATTTGCTATTTAACCTTTATGCTTGTATGTCAATAAATTAAGATTGTTGAAGCAATAATAAAAAACAATAAAAGTATAGATTAGGAATAGACTCCTTTAGGGACGTGGTATGATAGGTAATGTAGCTTGGGTGGGTTTACGTAATATGTGTTTGTGCCGCCTTGATGATAAATTTTTCCCACGAAAAGGTTATAATAAGTAATAAGTAGTAAATATGAATTAAGTTTATGTTAGCTACTGTTCATAGTTTAGGTTGTTAGGATAGGTATGCTTGTTAGCTTGTTGTGTTTGGTTATGTTAGTTAAAATTAGCGTAGGGATTGTTAAGATAGTTTATATCATGCTAAGTTTTGTTACCTAACGTCATGATAGGTTGTGATATGTTATGTTTTGCTTGTTTGAGGGTTAGGTTAGTTATTTTATGTTAGGTTAAGTTAGAAGCTTGGTTTAATGTTAGCAGTTCTCATATTTTGGGGTGTCAGTATTAACATTAGACTGGTTAGCTGCACTGAGGCAAAATTTTCTCATATTATCGGTTAGATTATGAAAGTTTAGGTAAGAAACTTTGCTTATGTTATCAATTATTCATCCTTAGTATGATCAACATATGTTAGATATGGTTAGGTTAGGTTAAGTTATGTTAGACATTGATAGTTTAGACTAGATTAGGCAAAGTAATGGATTAGGTAATTTTTAGGTATAGGCCAAGTTATGTCAGGTAAGGTTAGAATTAACCATAAAAGAAATATTTATGGAAGTGCACTTATGCAAAATCATGGTCAAAGATTGTAAATATATGTTTCATGTGAGGGAGGGGAGGAGTGGTGGTGGGTGATAAATACTTTACTGCTTTAGGGTTAATAAATTAAGATTTTAAAGAATAAATAACAATAAAAGGAATAATTAGAATAAATGTTAGACATGGTTATGCTAGGTAATATGGCTAGCTAGGTAATGTTATGATAGGTTAGGTTAGGTAAGGTTATGCTAAGTTTTGCTAGTTCATGCTATGTTAATAGTAAAAAGTAAATAAGAATTAAGTTTCTGCTAGCTACTGTTCATAGTTAAGGCTTGTTAGGATAGGTATGTTGTTGGGTTTGGTTATGTTAGTTAATATCATTGCAGGGATTGTTAAGATATTTTATCTTATGCTAAGTTTTGCTACCTAACGTTATGATAGGTTGTGATATGTTATGTTTTGCTTGCTAGATTAGGTCAGCTATGCTATGTTAAGTTAAGCAAAGAACTTTGTCTATGTTAGCAGTTGTTTATGTTTTGCATGTTCAATATATATTAGAAATGGTTAGCTTAGGTTATGCAATATTTTGTTATATCAGGTTAGATTATGTAAATTTAGGCAAGAAACTTTTTTTAAGTTATCAGTTATTCATACTTAGCATGATCAATATATGCTAGACAGGGTTAGATTATGTCAAGTTCTGTTAGGTATTGATAGTTTAGACTAGATAATGCAAGATTAGGTTAGGCATTTTTAGGATAAGATGTTAGCGAAACTTTATGGTAGTACAATTATGCAAAACATATTTTTCATAAAAAGGAGGGTAGGGGTGGGTGGTTTGCTTTAATACTTTACTGTTTTAGGGTCAATAATTAAGATTTTTGGGCAAAAATGGCAATAAAAAGAATAAGTAGAATAAATGCTAAAATAAAAAATATATATATCAAAACAAAACAAAAATTAACATAACAAAATAAAAATAAAACAAAATAAAAATAAAAATTTTAAATAAGGTAAAATAAATTTTAAAGAATTAACAAAGTATCTAAAGTATATATATATTATATATATATATATATATATATATATTACATATGATCTTTATATATTTATATATATATGTATTTATTATTATATAATATTATATATATATAATATATATATTATATATATATATATTATATATACTATATATATATTATATATATATATATATATATATATAAACAAAAATAATTAAAAGTTAAAAATAAATGAAGAAAATAAAAAAGAAGTTATCGATAGTTTAAAATAATATAATAAATAAAGGTATATATGCATGAAAATCAGAAACATGTATTTTGAATTCGTGCTTTAATGCTCTTGGTAGCTTGGTAGAGGAGAAAGGGTATGAGGTGCATGTATATGCTTTGAATTATCGTGCTATCGTGTTATCGTGTTTTCTTGTTTTTGTGCAACAAAATAAGAATTATAGGTAAAAGTAACAAAAAAAAACTAATATAAAAACAATAAATTTAATTTAAAATCAAAAATTTAAATAATATTTAGTATATTGTATCCAAAAATAATAAACAAATATGTTAAAATAAGAAAGTATTTGAAGTAAAAAAACAAGTTAAAAATGTTAACAATATATTTAAAATCAAAGGAAAGATAAAAAACAAAATTAATAATAAAATTAAACATAATAAAACAATATATATTGGTTCATATATGACTTTAATCAATTAATTGATTCTGGAAGTATGCTTTACTGCTTTGGGTACATTATATTAAAAAGTTAATAAAAAGCAAAAAAAAAAATATTCAAAATAAATAAAAAATTAATAAAAATAATAAATATAAAATTAAAACAAAAAAGAAAGTATAGTATAGTATAAAAAGATAATAAATTTAGTTACAACTTAAAAAGAAAACTGAATACAATATATGTTGTCAAAGAACTGATGTCATAGCACATGACAAATCAAGGTTAGTTAAGGAGGACATGTGTTTATTATATTATATTGTCTCTTTCGTAAGAACATATGTACTGTTTATGGTAGGTAAAAACTAGAGAGTTAGTATTGTTATATTAAATGCTAATGATAAGTTAGGAAAGAACTTTGTTTATGTTACAATTGACAATTAACATGATCCATATTCGTTAGACATGGTAAGGTTAGCTTACGTTTGACTTGGTAATGTTAGGTAAGGTTAGGATAGGTTATGCAATGTTAGGTTAGGTTAGGTTAAGTTAGGTTAGGTTAGTTAACCTTGTTATATTTATTAGATTAGGTTAGGTTATGTTATTTTAGGCTATGTTAGATTAGGTTATTTTCTTTGTTTATGCTATCAGTTATTCATAGGTTAGGTATGTTAGCGCGGGTATGTTAGGTTAGATTTGTTAGTTTTAAGTTGGAACTTGTCTTGTTAATGTATGTAAAACTAAGTTAGGTATGAGAGAGAGAGAGAGAAAGAGAGAGAGAGAGAGAAGAGAGAGAGAGAGAGAGGAGAGAGAGAGAGCTCGAGAGAGAGAGAGCCGAGAGACGATAGATTAGCTATACGTAATAAAAATGCCAATAATAATAATACATAATAATAATAATAATAATAATAATAATAATAATAATAATAATAATAATAATAATAATAATAATAATAATAATAATAATAATAATAATAATAATATAAAATAACTAAATAATATATATATATATATTAGGTATATATATATATAGTATATATATTATTATTATGTATATAATATATATAATAATATTATATATATTATATATATTATATATATAGTATATATATAATATATATATTATAGTAATTATATATATATTACTATATATATTATATATATATATATATCAGAGGTGGGGCACCCCGGCTCATTTACGGGGCAGTCCCGCCGCTAGCGGCAACCTCCGCACCTCGCAGAAAACGCTAGTCCGCTAGACCCTTCAAACCTCCGCTAATCCAAGTCTCGCACGTCCGCACGTCTTCCGTTAATAATGTGCGGCTTCACAAGAAGGTTTTAATATTAAATACTAAATAGTATATATTATTAACAAAAAAAAATTTATTTATATATTATATGAAAAATTGAATGAATATCTTACAAAATCTCAAGATTTTCCTCTCCCTCCTCAATGTCTTCTCAAAGGACAAGAGATCCATATCACCTTTCAAAAAGATTAGCTCCTGCTCAAATTAAAAGCAGTTAAGGCCGACCTCTTTGCCCTCAAATTCCCCACCAATACTAAATATACGCTCTACAGCAGCAGAACTAGAGAGAGGTGTATTATATTTTTATGAAAAAGTTCAACAAATTCTGCCTATGCTGGAAGGGAAAGATGTCCTTGGTGAGGAGGAGTGCTGGTGTTAGTTCGCTTCCAGCAGTCCATTGCTAATTTAATGTCCTCACCTAAATCATTCTGCCTCCCTTCTGAAATAGTTGGTTACCACCCTGTTCCGCTACCGCAAGTAAGAAGTCCTATTTCGTTCAAGATTTTAGTAGAGATCGCCCAGAATATAGCCTCCCGATGCCCTGTGAGCAGAGTCGAGTGTCTAACGATCGCTGGCTACGTATTCGAGCACTCGTAGCTTCGTGATAGTTAGTATATAATAATATATATATATATATTATATTATATATGATATATATATATATATATATATTATATATATGATATATATATATATATATATTAATTTAGTTAATTATATATATATTTGGGTTTTTACACAGAATTGATTTAGATATTGCCTAGTTATTATAGTAATATAATTAATTAAAGTTATAGATGAGGGTAAAAGCCATTCAGTCTATAAAAATCAATTATAAATGTTATGTATTATTAATGTACTATTAAGCGAGGTTGAGCACTTGGTTTTTGGAAGTTTAAAATTAATTTCCAAAAACTTAGGACTAAACGTATAATTAGTTTATAAAACTTAAATAAAAATTACTATTTCCCTTTATTCTAACCAGAAGAAACTGGAGTTTGTTTAGATCCGCGAGACTTTTTTTTCCATTCTTCTCAGTTATCCCAGTATTCAAGGGTTCTCATCCGGCCTTGTATGGAGTACTGTTTCCACATTTGGGGTGGTTCCGGTTCCACCTGGCTTTTGGACCAGGGTTCGAGTCAGAAGTAGCCAAAAGGCTTATAAACTGTCATGGTACTTTCCAGTTCGAGCTTGACCCTCTAAATCTTTGGCTGCGCGATGTTTTGTGCCTTATGCTCTTTTTATAGGTACGCAGCGGGCAGGTGTTCGAAGGACTCTACCAACTCGCGTACCACCACCTTTACGAAGCGCTCGGTAGCAACAAGTGGTGCTGTGGTCTGCGACAGAGTTTTGGAGTGGAGTTCTTTGGTAACGTTCCAGGCTAGTTCACGGCGGTGCTTCTTCTTTTCCTGCACTTCTGGTATTTTAGTGGTGGAAACTCTCTTCGCAGTCTTCTGTTGTTTCCTGCCTGAATTTTTTAATCTCCTCACGTTTAAGCCTGCGTCTGCGGCTCATCTGCGTAGTTTTGCGCTAGTGCGATGAAATTTTGGGCGGTGCAACACCCTCCCTGAATACGGGCTCTGCCCGTGAGTGGTGGTTGACACTGTAAAAAAAAAACAAAAAAACTAAGTACAACTATACTTTCATTTTTCAAAAAGGTGCGGAACAAAGGAGCGGAAACTTTTTTTTGATCCGCACGTGCAAGTCCGCTAATTTCCTGTCCGCTAATTTCCTGACGACTTCGCACCTCCGCTAGTCCGCACCTATTCTGGTAGTCCGCTCGGAGCGGGCTAGCGGACTAGCGGAGCGGAAGTGCCACCTCTGATATATATTAATATATATATATTATATATATATATTATTATATATATATATATAGTATAATAGTAGTATATATATATATTATATATTATATATATATCATATATATTATATATAGTATATATATATATATAATAGTATATAAATATATATATATATAGTTATCATATATATATATATATAACTATATATATATATATATATATATTCTTATATATATTTATATATATACTATATATATATTTATATCAATATAATATTATATATATATATATTATATATAATATAGTCTATATCTATATATATATATATATTATCTATATATATATATATATAATATATAATGGACAATCTCAAGGGTGTGTGAGGAGTAGAGAAGAATAGATAAAATGGGATGAACGTGTTAGCGGGAAAATAAGGAATAAACGAGAGAGCATTAAGTGATTTGGTGGCATGGACAGGAATGGGTTGAGCCGTCGTTTTAGTGGTGAGTGCTACTTT
>JABUQX010128029.1:0-17500 GCA_015478945.1 Trachelipus rathkii
CCGTGTGAACGACATTCGTTAGTATACCCCAAAACAATAAATCCAAAATGAGTACTTTTGGGACATTTATTCACAACAATCATTCGCACTCTATAAATCTCAAAACCATTTGGGACATTTGTTGATTTATTATATATATATATATATATATATATATATATATATATATATATATATATATATATATATATATATATATATATATATATATATTATATATATATATATATATATATATATATATATATATATATATCCAAGTCGATATATCGATATTTATCGGTATATCGAACATCGAAGGTTAGACGAAAGGTTAAATTTTACCATATATATATATATATATATATATATATATATATATTTATATATATATATATATATATATATATATATATATATATATATATATATATATACTATATATATATATATATATAACATTACGCACTAGTAACACCTAACACTTTCAGAAGATAACCTGAAATATTTTTAGGCTTATCTCTTTCTAGACTCCTCCCTCTTTCAGAAAATTTCAACACTAAACATGAAAATGATTTTATATTTGTACATGGAAAAAACATTAAACATTATACATTAAACATAGATAAATATTTATAATATATTAAATGGGAATTAATGTACCCTTATAACCATATGATACCGTGCGACATGAATTTTTAATAAAGATTCGCTTATCGGATGTGTGTTGGATCATTTTAGTACCAGCAACAATACTAACACCTCCATATTTCCCAGGCTGAAAAGTTATAATAGGAACACTATAACATAACCCTCCTCTGTTACTTCCGTGTAAATTAGCATTAGGATTCTGTGACTCGTCTATTCGTGCAGCTTTTTTATGAGGCAGGTCATCGTCTCGTACATCATCTTTAACAACATTATCAAATTGTATTTCGTTCATTGCCTTCACTGTAACATCATGATTTTTGATATCATTATACAATGACTCATCGTGACCAATACTATTTTCAGAGCAACGATCAGACGTTAACTTTAACAATTTTTCAAAATTAATAGTATCCTTTGTATCTTTATTGATTGTAAGACCTTTGGCTTTTACAATATATTTTATATTTCCATCTGCAGTTCTTATTCTAACAGCATAAGACTTAGGTCCAGTACACACAAAGGAATCACCGTATGCCTCAGAACCGTAATCTGCTATTTCATCTGTTAGTTCACCTAAAAAGTTTCCTGTTTCAGGAACTTCATCGTTTTCTCCAGCGACAAAAATACAAGAGTCTATATCGCAGTACAATGCCCTTTGTTTGACTTTGTTAAGTAGCTCGTATAATTTTATACGTGCATATGCAGTCGTAAACGATGCGATAGGAATATTTGTTGCAGTTGACGTTCGTTCGGCTAGTGCATTTTTGACAACTGTTACAACATATTTACAGCCTATTGGAATAACGCTAGGGACTTCAATATCACATTGATTGATTAGTTCCCATACTTGTTTATCACTAGTACATGGCTTCTCAATTTTTGGCGTATTTTGTGAAAATTTTCCCCAAAGAGAATTGAGACATAATTTTCTTGATATTGTTAATATCAAGTTTGACACCTTCCTTTTCTTTGAAAAGACGGACAAACTCTTTAAGTTTTTCCTCGAAATCAGGATCGTCTTCGTGAATATTATTTGGTGGTCCTGATGCCTCTGTCTTTATTTTTAAGAAGTGGTTCACATATCCTTCAAATAAAAACTCTTTCTCTTTAAACGACCAAACTTCAAATATTTTAATTATTTCATACCCCATCTCTAATGCTAACTGAATTTCAGGTGTTGTGTATACACCTTCAATAGCACATCCATTCTTATCTTTATTGCATTTCGCACAATTTTCTTCAACACATTTTACACAGGTGGAAATATTAATTTATTTTTGGCTCGTTTAGCGAGGACGGGGGATGTATAAGTCCTGAGGAGGAAGAATCTTAATGTAAGCTGTACCGAAATATTTATCGTGGTAATACCATTCTTAAACGATTCAATGTCTGGTGCTATCACCTATTAGTTTTTCAGGGAGGCCACAAGGGTACTTCATTCGTTTCTGAACATAAGGATAAAGTGATGTATAGTCTAAATACATGATCTTCTGTCCTTTAGTTGGAGGGTAGTAATGTACGAATGGTTCAGTGCGGCCTCCAAACAATGAATTATCTATTATGAGTCTGTTGTTAACAACATCATTGCTAAGACGTTGAATATAGTCATTAATGCTTATGTTTAAACCCTGCTTCTTTATACCTATCTTCTTGTTTCATGGTGAGATTGTAGCGGTCAACAGCCGATACGCCATGCAGCATGCCTTTTCCTTTATTGCAGTCTTTATGTCCATGCCATGCACAGCCATGGTATAGGAAAGCAGTTTTCACTCCTTTTACATAACCAAACCCATCAGGGTAAAGCCACTTGTTCTTAATTTTAAACCCTTTCTCTCCACCGTTGCGAGCATGCCTTATGTTTATATTGTTCAATTTTTCCTGATACATAAGCCAGCGAATTGCTTCATAGGTGAAAGGTTTAGGGTTCTCTCGACCTAGAATAGTAATTTTTTTCTCAGGCATAAACACATTTTTATAAAGTGTAAAGCATAAAGATGCAATTGTTGTGTTGTTATCTAGACAGTCTATATCAAATTCTTTAATGAAACTGCCCCTGAACTTCTCAAAACATTTTCTTAGTATATTAACATCTTGGGTACAGTACTTTTCACATTCTTCAAAAATATTGTATTCTTTACCTATAAACTTATTATAGTACTCTTTAAATTCTTGCTTTTCATTTGTTGACATTTTTTCTATTTCGAAGAATTTCTTATCAGGGATAGATCCTTTATAATTCAATGTATCTTCATTTAAAAATGTATAGGGAAAGAAGCCCTAGGAATTGTCTTTTTTACTGACACCCATGGATTTAGGCATGTTTTTCAATGCACATGGTGTGAAAAGCAACGTATCCCTGAAGACTATATTTCCATTCGATCCCATTGAAATGATTTTATTGCCTCTTTTTATAGGACTGCTGCTGATAGATTTTGAACTTGGGTGTGTCAGTAATGATGCATATACGAACTGATGATCAAATTTCCCACCATTATGTGCAGCAACAACTACTTTTGACTCAGGGTTCTTCTCTGAAAACTCCATCAGGAAGTCTATAAATTGATTTACAGGCGTTTTTTCGGTCTCTAATTTAAATGTTCTTGTTCTTGGACCACAATGTGAACATACTTGTTCACCTTCCTTATCTGTGCACATATCACATATCGTCTGGCATACCAGTAAATAAGGACGCAATTCTATTATTCTTCTTCCTTTATCATCATAGCCTTTATCTTCCTGGTATGTCTCGATATCATAGTAACATGTATGAACCACCGGATCAGTATCTTTCTTCTTCTTAATTTTCTTTTTCATGTAGCATATATGATATTCGTTTTCTCTAGGTTCGTATAATGTACTGCATGTTTTGCAATAAGCTTTTGTGCAATCGTGTTTGAAACTACCGTAGCGATCAGCCTTTATTTGCTCAAGGCAGAGTTTACAAATCTTAATTTTCTTGCACGTATTATTATCCTGATGTTTTTTAAAACAGACTGCATTATAAAATTCACGATTACATTCACGACATTCATGGAATATACCATCGTGATCGAATGAACCTTGGCACTTATCATCTAGACACTGTCTACATCCATAATGCTCACAATCTAATTTATGTGCGATATTATTACTATTGAAAGTGTAGCAATAAGTGCAAAAGATACCGTTCATATATGCATTCTTTTTCTTGGTATTCTCAAAACATAGCTTTAACTTATCTTCTGTTATAGCATAGTAATGATTAACTCCATCATGGCCTATAATGTATAAAGGGTCATTTCTGTTCTCATTAGATGGATTATAAAGTATTTTTACTCCATTACCTTCAGGACCAAATACGACTATACGGCATTTTTCGATATTCTCGATTTTTTCAAAGTCTGTTACTATGAAAGAATCTGTATATTCCATACCACATTTTTTAGCTAATGCTTCTGCCTCTTTCTCAATTGTATACGAATGAATATTTTTGGCCTCTACACATTCACGAGTTATTTTCCTAAACAGATGAACTTTACTAATGTAACGATGTTTGAAACTAAGATTTTGTGGCTCGAATGCATCAGTTTTACAGTCATTACCTTTTCCTTTAGCTATCATGAACACAGTAGCTACTACTTTGAATTTGGTAAAGGTAGCCTTGTCACCGGACTGGAATGACCCTTCCAAGCGTCTCATCATCTCTTTCACCGCAATATTGTCTAATATATATCTATAACTGATGTTTACATAGTATTTCCGATCAGGTGATTGATCATCGCCAAACGTGAAATTGATTCCAACTCTCATACGTACCCTATCATAGTCTAAGTCTTGTAATACAGCATCAATGACTTCACTAACAACCATTTCGAACGATGCTTCAAGATCTCTTGGACCATGGAAGAAGTTTTCATCAATAACCTTTACTTCATATGTATGACGTTCCATTGACTTTTTAAGTTTCTCTACAGAGATGTGCGTTATGTCTGTTATAAGGGTCTTTCTCTTCTTTATTAGAGGGATTCATCTCGAAGGACTAACCTGGAATGAATAGTCATTATTATTTATGATGCAGTAAACAATTAAAATCAAGTTTGCTTACAATTAGGTCACTATGTCAGTAATATATTAGTTTAACATAGTATTTCTCATTAAATATATATATATATATATATATATATATATATATATATATATATATATATATATATATATATATATATATATATATATATATATATATATATATATATATATATATATATATATATATATATATATATATATATATATTTCTGACATACCACCACTCACGGGAAATGCCTTTCTAATGGTCTGTCTAATACAAAAATAAATAAATAAATAAATAAAAAAATTACATGAGAAAATAAAAATTAAAATAAATGAAAAGTAAACCCACCCTGAGCAAAGCCAGACGCAATTACTGAAGTAAACACAAACCCGTGGAGACTTAAATAGAGGAAGATTGAACATTGTGGGGAGTAAAATAAAAGAAGGCAAGGAGTTCCACAAAACAGATGTGGCTGGAAGAAGGAGGTACCATAACGAGTGATCCTTGAGTGTCTCCAATATTCGCACAATTTTCATGAGAGAACAAGGCACCTCTTGTGTTACGAGAAGGGCGACGCAGTGGTGGAGGAATGCGAGAAGGTCAATTCTCGCGAGCACCTGCCGTTGTAATACTGTAGAAGGATGGGGCACCTACGTCACGACACGCAGAAAAGAGGGTCAAGGGGAGTCAGAGTATGGGACAGTATCCTCTTAGCCTTAGCTTCAACTCTATCCAAAGGAGAGTGGAACCGGATCCACCCCAAATATGAGAGACAGTATTTTCATGCAAGGCACTGAAGACCTTTCTAATACTCCACTTTCTGAGCAGAAGAAGAAAAAATTCACACCAATCTGAACAATTGGAGTGCTATGTCAGTAATAACAACCAGTTTAACATATTTCTCATTAAATATATATATATATATATAGCAACTAACATATATATATATATATATATATATAACCTTATATATATATATATATATATATATATATGCTGCTACTATATCTTCTTTATGCCCTTTATTTTTATATATGTAATTTACAAATTTATATATATATATATATATATATATATATATATATATATATATATATATATATATATATATATATATATATATATATATATATATATATATATATATATAAAAAAAAAATATATATATTATATATAATAATCATATATACTGCTCTTCTTCATATTTATATACAGCAACAACAACATACCATTTTTAATCGATGCGTCGATAACGACACGAAGGATGCTTTTTACACAAATGTATGGATGTATATTCAACACGTTTCTGGAAAAGAATCACTTTTTTAGACATATGTATAAATCATTTACCCTCTATTCTTAATTGATAATGTATTTAATTACTTTACGTTATTAATTATTGATCAGATGTGTTACAATCTCATTTTTAAATGAGAATATATATATATATATATATATATATATATATATATATATATATATATATATATAATATATATATATATATATATATATATATATATATATATATATATATATATATATATATATTAAAGAAAAAACACTTACATAGCTGAATAAGTATTGATTTGAAAAAAATCCTCATGAGTAGATATAAAAAAAACTTGGATAATGATATTACAGGATCTAGCAAATGTTTCTTAAAGTGTTGATCGTAAGAGCTCTTGATTAAGAATGGTACATCGAGTAGCTCGTCGATTTATATACAACTCAGCTCCCAAATCTATACAGTGCTGCCAAATCACCTCTGTATGATGCGCTGTTGCCAAACCTATCAGTTTGTCTAATAAATATAATAAGTATTGCATCACTTTATGCAAATGGATATAGCATAAAATCATTTTCATGTTTCGTGTTGATATTTTCTGAAAGGGGGCGGAGCCTAAAAAGAGATAAGCCTAAAAATATTTCAGGTTATCTTCTGAAATTGCCAGGTGTTACTGTTGCGTAATGTTTTGTGTGTGTTTGTGTGTGTGCGTGTGTTTCATATATTCTTAGTTCATTACAATAGTTAGGTTAGGATACGATAAATCTTTGTTGAATATTACTATGTTAATGTAAAATTAACATTGATATTTTACAGATATGCTTTAAAAAGTGTGAATAGGTTACGTTTTGTATGTAAAGTTAGTTATTTCACTACTTGGAGATCACCCCAGAGAGATGCGCTGTTGCCAAATCTACCAGTTTTGAATTGATATTTTCTGAAAGGGGGTGGGGCCTAAAATAGGGTAAGGCTAAAAATATTTCAGGTTACCTCATGAAAGTGTCAGGTGTTACTATTGCTTAATGTTTTATAATACCATTCACTACTGCAATTATTCGTTGGGGATTATGATAGTTAGGTAAGATTTTGATGATTTTTGATAAATATTACTATGTTAATGTGGAAAAACTTTGTTACGTTAGCATATATTCGTTGGTCAGTATGATAATTAGACAGGGTTATGATAAATTTTTGCTAAATATTACCATGTTAATGTAAAATTAGCATTGATATGTTAGAGATATGCTTGAAAAAAGTGTGAATAGGTTACGTTTTTGTATGCTATGTTAGTTACTTTCATGTTGTTAAGTATGGAAATTTGTTAATGTTAGCAGTTTATTCGTGCTTAAGGTATGTTAATTTTGTTGTTGTATATTATATTCTTAGTTCAGGTGTTGCTATGTTGGCTTTATTAATGTGAAAACATTGTTACGTTAGCATATATTTGTGTGTGTGTGTGTGTGTGTGTGTGTGTCATTTATTCTTAGTTCATTACAATAGTTAGGTTAGGATACGATAAATCTTTGTTAAATATTACTATGTTAATGTAAAATTAACATTGATATGTTAAAGATATGGATAACAAAGTGTGAATAGGTTACGTTTTTGTATGCTATGTTAGTTACTTTACTGCTGTTAAGTATGGAAATTTGTTAATGTTAGCAGTTTATTCGTGCTTAAGGTATGTTAGGTTTGTCGTTGTACATTATATTCTTAGTTCAGGTGATGCTATGTTAGCTTTATTAATGTGAAAACTTTGTTACGTTAGCATATATTCCTGTGTGTGTGTATGTTATGTGTGTGTGTCATTTATTCTTAGTTAATTACAATAGTTAGGTTAGGATATGATAAATCTTTGATAAATATTACTATGTTAATGTAAAATTAACAATGATATGTTAAAGATATGCTTGAAAAAGTGTGAATAGGTTACGTTTTGGTAAGCTATGTTAGTTAATTTACTGTTGTTAAGAGTGAAACTTTGTTAGTGTTAGCGGTTTATTCGTGCTTAAGGTATGTTAGGTTTGTCGTTTTACATTTTATTATTAGTTCCGGTGATGGTGAATTAGCTTTATTAATGTGAAAACTTTGTTACGTTAGCATATATTCCTGTGTGTGTGTGTTTCATTTATTATTAGTTCATTACAATAGTTAGGTTAGGATATGATAAATCTTTGTTAAATATTACTATGTTAATGTAAAATTAACATTGATATGTTAAAGATATGCTTGAAAAAGTGTTACGTTTTTGTATGCTATGTTAGTTACTTTTACTGTTGTTAAGTGTGGAACTTTGTTAATGTTAGCAGTTTATTCGTGGTTAAGGTGTTTTAGGTTTGTCGTTGTACATTATATTTTTAGTTCAGGTGATTCTATGTTTGCTTTATTAGTGTGAAAACTTTGTTACCTTAGCATATATTCGTTGATCAGTGTATAAAGAACTTGATTTTATGTTATGTTTATCGAAAATTATACTCGAAATATGACTTGAAACAATAGATCAATAGATCACAGGATGGTGGGAGGTGGGGCGGAGTTGAGGGGAGGGTGGTTTGATTTACTGATTTACCAATTTACCTCTTTAGGGTGTTTAAAGATGCAAATTTTTTACGTTATAAACATGAAAGGCATAAAAAATTTTGTAAAAACAAAATGTTTTAAGCAAATAAATAAAAAAATAAATATAAAAACAAAAATAATAAAAATTTTCAAATAAATTAAAAATTAAATGGAAAAAATTTAAACACCAAAGAATAAATGTAAAATGAAACTTACACAATAAAATGGCAAACAATTTATTTTAGTTAACGTTTATAAAAAGAAAACGAGATTTTGAAAATAGAAAACAGATTATCTGTGTGTGTGTGTGTGTGTGTGTGTTTGTGGGTGTGTTGCATTTATTTTTAGTTCATTACAATAGTTAAGTTAGGATACGATAAATCTTTGTTAAATATTACTATTTTAATGTAAAATTAACATTGATATGTTTCAGAAATGCTTGAAAAAGTGTGAATAGGTTACGTTTTGTATGTAATGTTAGTTACTTACTGTTGTTGAATATGGAACTTTGATAATGTTAGCAGTTTATTCGTGTGTGTGTGTGTGTGCGCGTGTGTGCGTGTGTGCGTGTGTGCGTGTGTGCGTGTGGCATTTATTCTTAGTTGGTATGTTGGAAATATGCTTGAAAAAGTATGAATAAGTTACGTTTTGTATGTAATGTTAGTTACTTACTGTTGTTAAGTATGGAACTTTGACAATGTTAGCAGTTTATTCGTGTATGTGTGTGTGTGCGTGTGTGTGTGTTATTTTTTCTTAGTTAATATGTTAGAGATATGTTTGACAAAGCGTGAATAGGTTACGTTTTGTATGTAATAGTTATTTACTGTTGTTAAGTATGGAACTTTGCTAATGTTAGCAGTTTATTCGTTTGTGTGTGTGTATGTATGTATTTGTGTGTGTGTTTATGTGTGTGTTTGGGTGGTATAGGTTATGATAGGTTTTGATAGGTTATGTTAAATAATTTTACTATGAAATTTTTTCAAAGAGTTATTTGTGTTATGTTATACAAAATATGACTTGAATCAATAGATCAATAAATCAATAGATCACGGACGGGGTTTGGAAGGCGGGGTGGGTGGTTTGATTTACTGATTTACTGATTTACTGACTTACTGTTTTAGGGTATGTAAAATGCAAAATTTTTACGTTATAAACATGAAAAGCACAAAAAATTTAGCAAAAACATAATGTTTAAAGCAGATAAAGCAAAAATAAATAAAAGTTTTTTGTGTTATGTTATACACAATACGAGTTGAGTCAATAGATCAATTGATCATGGACGAGGGGAGGGGTGGGTGGTTTGATTTACTGATTTATTGATTTACTGCTTAAGGGTATGTAAAAACGCGAATTTTTTGTTATAAACATGAAGAGAATAAATTTTTTAGTAAAACAAAAAGTTTTAAAGAAATAAAATTAAAAATAAATAAAAGTTTTTAAAAAATATATTTTTTAAATAGATAAACTTAAAAATAATCAAAATTTGAAAAATAAATTTAAATAAATAAAACAAAATAAAAATAAAAAATAGAAAATTAAGAAGAAATTCGAACACAAAGCTTATACTCAAGACACTGGTCGAACTTAACAGAAATACTTGGAAGAGAGATGATTTAGATAAAGAGATGAAAGAGATGAAGATAAAGAGGTGAAAATGAAGACAGATCAAGGGCTTGTAAAGAGGAATGAGGTTGGAAAATGAGTTCGGATGAAATGAAAGATTAGGGTTGAGAGGTTAGATAGAGGAGTTAGATTAGGCACAGAGGTGTAAGTGTGAGAATGGAGTTTGAGTAAAAGTGAGTAAAGAAGTTAAAGTAAAAGGTTAAGATAGTAAAGTTAGGCACAGAGTATGGAGTATTGGTGGAGCTTATGAGGAGTTAAGATGACCAGACCAATATATGTATGTTTCAATTTAAGAAAAAAAAATTTTTATTAGTTAACGTTTATAAAAAGAAAATCAGATTTGAAAATATAAATGTCAGTCTTCAACATCTAGAAAAAGGATTATCTCGGCATGATGTAATGCAATTGACGACATGTACATGTTAGAACAGAAGCAGTAATGTGAACAGTAACGATATTGTATTATTAAACGAATGTTTACTAACTCAGGACCGCACCAGATCCAGCACCGGTGTCGGTGCCGACTCTGAATACTACTCCTACTCCTCCTTCCTCATTCTTCTTCCTTCCTCCTTTTTCCTTTCTTCTTCTTCCTCTGTTTTTCATTCCATGCATTTCTTCTTTTTTTCAGGAGAGGACCCCCTCCGGTGGGTTTGTCCCTGGAATCCGAAGCTGAATCCAACTCAGAATCCTTCTCAGACTCTGAATCCGAATCCTTTCTCCAAATTTCAGTCTTCTACGATCATTTCGATTTTTTTGGGGGGGCAGCGTACCCCTTACAGGGGACGCAAGGGTACGTAATCTCGTTTTCGACGAGATTACATCGGAATTTTAGCCCAATACGTTAAGCCTAACATTGGTTTTCAGGACGAATTTGACCTATTTGACCTATTTGACCTTGGCGCTAAGGGGCCACACCCCCTTGGGGGTGACCTACGGTCACCAAAACTCGGCGGTAATCTATGTAACACCCACAATAACTATATAACAAGTTTCATAACGATACCTCAACTCTTTCATAAAAAAAATCGGTCCACTAATAGACTGCTATGATACTACAGCGATTAATCGAACGTTAATTATAGTAATTATTTTCTTTTGATTATATTTTTCAATGTAAAAAGTCAACCAGACCACATATAAAGACGATTTAAATATCGATATTGTTGTAAAAAAAAACATCGATTATCGATTGAAGCCATCAAAAACGATCTACCGATCATTCAAAACCTTCTAGGAACCAAAGAGCCCCTTCTGGGGAGCTCCGCCCCCCTTTAAGGGGACTAAACCTCCAAAAACGGTCTTACAGCCCTTAAATTCGGTCTTACCGACCTTAAAGACCTTAACTTTGACGTATCAAACGTCAAAAACCAAATGTTGCAAAATGTTGCTTGCAACTTTTTCAACACTGCATGCAACATTGCCTTCCAACATTTTGGCCGTTAGATTATCACCCTATACTACTCATGAGCTTTCGGTCTAATCGATCCTCTTTCGGATGCAGTTCTTTTTATACTAAATTAAATAAAAAAAAATCAAAAAAAAAATCAACAAAATATAAATATCAATAAAGTTTTTGGACAAGATTTTTGAAAAAAGTTGAGGAGTGTAATATGTTGTTCATGATGGGATCTATTTGAAAGTCGTTTTTTTGTATATTGAAATTATTAGTTATTTATGCAAAATGATTCTGTAAATTTTCTAAGATATAAGTTTTTGATGCCAATGATGGGTGTATATCAGTGGCGTACCTTGAAGATTATAATTGGGTAGGCAGCTCTATATATATATATATATATATATATATATATATATATATATATATATATATATATATATATATATATATATATATATATATTTTTATATATTTTAAAATTATAATATATATATATATATATATATATATATATATATATATATATATATATATATATATATATAATATTAATAATAATAATATTATTATTATTATTATTATTATTATTATTATTATTATTATTATTATTATTATTATTATTATTATTATTATTATTATTATTATTATTATTATTATTATTATTATTATTATTATTATTATAATATTATTATTATTATTATTATTATAATAATAATAATAATAATAATAATAATAATAATAATAATAATAATAATAATAATAATAATAATAATAATAATAATAATAATAATAATAATAATAATAATAATAATAATAATAATAATAATAATAATAATAATAATAATAATAATAATAATAATAATAATATAATAAATATAATAATAATAATAATAATAATAATAATAATAATAATAATAATAGGAAATCTTCTCTGAACATTGACTTTATCTGTTATTAATAAAGAAACGTAGGCCTTAAAAGATTTTTTAAAATTAATTTTTTGTTCCTTAGATAAGCTTTTAAAATTCAAAATTCAAAAAAAAAAAATCTACTTACTTCCATTATGCACTATTTTAATTATATAAAGATAAATATCACTTAAGTAATGTAATAAAAATAATATTTAATAACCAAAGCAATGGACTTCAAGATAAACACTGTTGCTGCCATCCTTTTGATACGTAAGAGAAACTTGTCGTATATATATATATATATATATATATATATATATATATATATATATATATATATATATATATATATATATATATATATATATATATATATATATATATATATATATATATATATATATATATATATATATATATATATATATAAGTGTACGATGTTTTCTTTTTACGTCTGGCAGGACGGGTATGTTTGCTGGCCTGACCATTATAATACTATAGGAGAAATTAAATTCTTACGTACGCCGATAACAAAGAAATTCACTCTTAGGAATAGGGTAGGAGCGAAAATTTCCAAATTAATTTAATTATTATAACCGTTATTACTAAAGTAGCTGTTTTTTTAATTTTTTTTTATAAATTAGTTTCTTTTTTTTCACTTTCATATAAAATTTTAATAATTTAATTAAGTTTACAATTTAATTTATTTTATTAAAAAGACTCAGAAATATTGGGTAGGAGCTACCTACCCTACCTTCCCTATGTATACGCCCCTGGTGTCATGTGATTAGTATTGATGTTGTGATTATGGGACATTCTGTGTAGAGTAAGGGCAGAGTTAGGGTTATCCATATAGAGGTCGTATTTATGCTGGTAATTACAGCGAGAAAAATCATGAGTTTTTGAAATGTATAATTTGATGCAATCTGAGCATGGAATTTTATAGACACATTGAAAAGTGTTAGTGTTTTTGTTAAGATGAGGTTTAAATAATCTTTTAAAGGGAAGAGTATTAGAAGATGAAAAGTGTATAGATTTGGGGAAGAATTTATGAGTAAGGGAATCGGCAGAAGTGGGTAGAGGAAGGTAGGAAGTATTAGGTTTAACAGGTTTAATAGGATTGGTGTAGAAAGTGTTTTTAGCTTTACGAAGGGCAGAATTAATAATATAATGAGGGTAGGAAAGTTTTGTGAAAGTTGAGGAAATCAAATTGATTTCAGATTGAAGGAAAGTAGGCGAACAGATTCTAAGGGCTCTAAGAAAGAGAGAGGAAAGTGTACCAATTTTAGTTTTGAGAGGGTAGGAAAGTTCAAAGGTGAATTTTATGTTAGGATGTATGTTATTGATGAGATTAAGAATGTCAGTAGTGTTGGTATTGAGAGGGACGGCCGCAAAAACATCATCAACATATCTAAACCATTTGGTATTGGAGAGAAGGGGGTGGGGAAGAATGTAGTAAAGTTCAATAAGTTCCATAAAGATATTAGCTAAGATGGGAGAGAGAGGAGAACCCATACTTAGACCTTGGTTTTGTTTATAGAAAGTGTTGTTAAAATGAAAATAATTATGTTCCAGAGTAAGAAGGATAAGTTGTTTAATAAGGGAATAGGGATAGACAAGATGGGTATTGTTTTCAGTGATTTTATATACATATATTTAAGAGCATTATTGTTATTATTATTATTATTATTATTAATATTATTATTATTATTATTATTATTATTATTATTATTATTATTATTATTATTATTATTATTATTATTATTATTATTATTATTATTATTATTATTATTATTATTATTATTATTATTATTATTATTATTATTATTATTATTCCTTATTAATATTATTATTATTATTATTTGTATTATTATTATTATTATTATTATTATTATTATTATTATTATTATTATTATTATTATTATTGTGTGTGTGTGTATTATTATTATTATTATTATTATTATTATTATTATTATTATTATTATTATTATTATTATTATTATTATTATTATTATTATTTTTATTAATATTATTATGATTATTATTATTATTATTATTATTATTATTATTATTATTATTATTATTATTATAATTATTATTATTATTATTATTATTATTATTATTATTATTAATTATTATTATTATTATTTTTATTATTATTAATATTATTATTATTATTATTATTATTAATAATCATTATTATTATTATTATTATTATTATTATTATTATTATTATTATTATTATTATTATTATTATTATTATTATTATTATTATTATTATTATTATTATTATTATCAATTATTATTATCATTATTATTATTATTATTATTATTATTATTATTATTATTGTTATTATTCATTTGTTTAGGTGTCAGTGTGTGTGTGTGTGTGTGTGTGTGTATTATTATTATTATTATTATTATTATTATTATTTTATTATTATTATTATTATTATTATTATTATTATTATTATTATTATTATTATTATTATTATTATTATTATTGTTATTATTATTATTATTATTATTATTATTGTTTATTTATTATTATTTCTTTTCTTTTTATTATTATTATTATTAATATTTTCGCATAAATAATTGACTAAAGAAAATTGTTTAAAAAAAATTTAAAAAAAATGAAATGAAAAGTAAAGAACTAAAATTTATTAAGCTTTACAAAATAAAAATTGAAGAATTTATTTTCCCTTTCTCGTTAAAAATTCCCAGTTATTTTAACTTGGTAGGAAAAATTTACATAACCCTATATATTAAATATATATATATATATATATATATATATATATATATATATATATATATATATATATATATATATATATATATATATATATATATATATATTATAATATAATATATATATATATATATATATATATATATATATATATATATATATATATATATATATGAATATATATATATATATATATTACATACAACTGTAAATATATATATATATATATAACCAATAATAACATAACATATATATATATATAATAACTATATATATTATATAACAACTAATATAACTGCTATAACTATGTATATAATATATAATATATATATACGTTATATATATAATAATAACATATATATATATATATATATATATATATATATATATATATATATATATATATATATATATATATATATATATATCTAACCTAACCATCTAACCTTGGAGAGGTGCAGCAGCTTAGATCGACCAGAAATGCTGCCCGGGGACCGTTGAGGGATCCCTGTAACCCAATTGGGGGGCTATAGTTTTCTGGAAGATACTAAATGGTGGTCCTGGGAAACTGCGACAGGCCCAGCTAGCCGGCAGTGGATAAAAATAGCTCAAGATGCGCAAGTGAGGCCTCGGAACCCTGACGGATTTTTTCGGTTTTTGACTAGGCGTGAAAATGGACAACGATTTCGACAACGCAATTTGAACTTACGCATGGGAACTATTAATATAAGTAAGATGGAGGGTAAGGAAGAGGAGGTAGTGGAGCTAATGGAGGAGCGCAAATTGGACGTGTTGGGAATTTGTGAAACGCATATAACTGGACAGGGCATCCGTAATCTGCATAAAAACTATCAGATGTATTATAAGGGTAGAGATGAGGGAAGAAAATATGGAGTGGCAGTAATTCTGACACCGGGCTTGGCTGGTAGAGTGGAGGATGTGATATACAGAAGTGAGAGGGTCGTGGCGGTGGTGCTGAGGTTGGAAGGTAGGAGTGTGGGAGTAATACAAGTCTACGCCCCGCACCAGGGTAGACCACAAGAAGAAAAAATAGCTTTTTACGAACAACTACAGAATACCTATGATGGAATAAATGCGGAGGAAAAAATTCTTATGGGTGACTTTAATGCTCATGTAGGAGTGGAGAGATATGAGTTAGAGACGGTGATTGGAGCTTTTGGAATTGGAGAGAGGAATGCTGAGGGAGAACGACTCTTGAATTTCGCGATGGAAAATGGTCTTTCAATCATGAACACTTTTTATGCGCACAGGAATTCACACAAATGGACGTGGTACCGATGGAACAGTGTGTTAGAGGAATATACAGATAAGTCGATGATTGACTTAATTCTCGTGAACAACAGGAAAGTTATGACGGATGTAAAGAGTGTCCCCTCTGTATCCTTGGACTCGGATCACAGGTTGGTGATAGGAAAGTTGTGTATGAGGAGACCGATGTATACAAAGGCCCTTGTGAGAGAGAGGTTTGCGGTGGAAAAATTAAAAGAGGAAGGAGTGATTGAAGCACTCCAGAATAAAATAAGAACTTGTAAACCGAGAGATGACGTGGATTTCGAGGGTGTGGAGGAGGAGTGGGAAAATTTTAGGAATAAGATGGATAACTGCGCGAGAGAAGTATTGGACATCAAAAAGATGGGCGCAGGGAGGAAGGGAACTGTCTGGTGGACGGAGGAGGTGGGACGAGCCATAAAGGAAAAAAAATAAAGCGTTTAGAAGTTGGATGAAGGAGAGAAGCCCAGAATCTAGAGAGGAATATGTAACCCTTAGAAATAGAGCCGAAGTATTGAAAAGGGAGGCTCAGAATGAGTCTTGGGTGCGAATAGGTGAACAACTGAGACAAGATATGACCGGAACTAAAAAACTAATATATAATATGGCAAAAAGATATAGGAAACAGGACTCGTCGGCAGGACACTTAGTTAAAGACAAGGAAGGCAGATTGAAAATAGAACCAGAGGAGGTTAATGATAGATGGAGCGAGTATTTTTTCGAATTATACAATCCAAATATAGAGGTCGAACGGCGGGGAAGAGCAGAGGATCAACACCAGGTTGATATCGCTGTTGAACAACAAGCAGGTGCGGAAAATCCAAATAATGAACAGATAATATCAATGGAGGAAGTGGAGACCGCAATAAACAGTATGAAGAATGGTAAGAGTACAGGTATCGACGGATTACCTGTCGAAATATTTAAGGGAGGGAAGGAGGTGGTGCAGTGGATGTGGAGACTGTTCAACGGATTTTGGAGAGAGGAAAGG
>JABUQX010128029.1:22500-38597 GCA_015478945.1 Trachelipus rathkii
ATTATTATTATTATTATTATTATAATTATTATTATTGTTATTATTTTTATTACTATTATTATTATTATTATTATTATTATTATTATTATTATTATTATTATTATTATTATTATTATTATTATTATTATTATTATTATTATTATTATTATTATTATTATTATTATTATTATTATTATTATTATTATTATTATTATTATTATTATTTAATTCTGCTTAAGCTTCACGAGAATTTCTCTCGTTTGTTTTATTTTTTTTCAGTTTTGATCACTTCAAATATCTTTTTTTCCGTATTTTAGGTTTCATTTAATTTAAAAACTATTATATAATGTATAATAAATCTTTTTCGTTTATAATTAAGTTATATTTAAGTTTTCTAATAGATATTATGTTTAGTATTGCAGATATTTCAATATTGTTTTACTCAGCTATTTTAGAATCAGTTGAATGATGGAACATGTCTCAAATCCCGTTGAATAGAAGTTAACTCCTTTGATTTTGAAAATCGTTTTATCTTTGTTTCTGCAAACCTTATATAATATGAATTTTTATACAACTTAACACCTTTTAATTTTAATTTATTACAAATATATATATATATATATATATATATATATATATATATATATATATATATATATATATATATATATATATATATATATATATATATATATGCTATATATATATATAACCACATATGTATATATATATATACTGTCAGGTCTTTCCAGATAGGTTACGATAGTCTTGTTATCAAAGCGGATGGTCTTTGCGCTCACAACATTGAGCCTTGCTCAATATATATACTGCAGGTCTTGTCAGATAAATTACCATAGTTTGTTATCAAAGTGGATGGTCTTGCTGCTCACATCATTGGGTCTTGCTCAAACTTTATACTGTCAGGTATTTCCAGATAGGTTATGATAGTCTTGCTATCATAGATGATCGGTCTTGCCGCTCACAACATTGAGTCTTGCTCAATTAATTAATGCTGGTTTTGCCAACATTTATTTATGTTATACATTGACCCAACTAGACGTATAATGGTATTTTTCATGGATTAAGGTTTGTTAATGCTATTCGATTCTCAACGCATCCTCCAAAGAGTAACCTGTACCAAACCATATGCTATCGTATTAATTATGAAGTATATATATTTTGTTTATAAACAAACTCTTTTTCATATCTTTCATTTATCCATGTCACTATTCAGCACTCGTATTCATTTATGGTTTAAGCATTAACATTTTTGTAGTCTCTGAATCGGACTATATGCATTTGCAAAGGTTTTACTTACATTATTGGTAGCTTATTGGGACGATGAACCTTCACTTCTTACAGTGGTAGTTTACCGCAGCGGGACGTTGATCCTCATTCCCTTCACATCTTACAGATGTTGCACCGGTGTATGACAGAAATAGAATTAGTTAAACACTTATATTACTAGCAGTTTTCTTTTTAGACTAGGTGTGCTATTTATTAGTGGCAGGCGAAGCGTTAATATTAAATAATAGGTGTAAAAGTTAGTGATAGTATAAACGGTGTGAAGTTAAAAATAGTTTAAAACTAATTAGAGGTTGATAAATTTTAAATAGTTGGTACAAATATTATTATCTTTTAAAAAACAAAAAGGTCTAAAGAAAACTATTCATTTTTTAAGAAACATTCGTTTTGTTAGACATAAATTATTGCATCTGTTAATTGAAAGATAAAGTAAAAATGAAAATAGTAAAGTTCTTATTCGTAATAATAACATTACCAGTTAACAATAATAGTGGTAGAAAAGAACGGACTATTGTTATGAATGAAAATGGAAAAGAAGTAATTTATCATTTCAAAGAGGCAAAACCTCTTCATATTTATGTAGGGGTCGACCTTTTTCGGAGTAGAAAAAGGGGGAGAGAAAGAAATGCAATTGTCTTGAAAACTGTAACAGTAGTGACTATACCGATAAAGATAATGTATATTAAACACAGAAACAGTAATCTTGTAAATAATTCTTTGTCAGGAACGAATTAATTTAGTCACGAAAACACAAGTAGTAATAATTAAATTTAGAAACAGTATTTCATTTAAGTTTTTTTCTGATTTAGAAATTTAGTTATATTATGTTTACAAAGATTTAGCTGATATATGTTAAATTAAAATATTTAAATGGTTTTGAAAGTTTTCATGATTATTTATGGACTAACTATTTTAAATTTTGAGGGCAAATTTTAACCTTCAAACAGGTAAGTTAATGCTAATGTTGATTGAATATATGATGTAAATTTATTTTTCTCTGAGTAAAGACATTGGGAATGTAGAGATATTGTGATACAATCGGATATGATGAGTGATTTTTTTTTTGCAAGATTATTGAAGCACGTAATAATATTCACAATATATTTAGTATTTTTTTTTTTGAATTGAGAAGTTTTAACCGAAGAAGTTATGTGAGATATTAAAGAAACTTTTGAATATTGATAAAATTTGGAATTAGAATTTAGAATTTCTTTTAGAATGAAATATTGATGTAACCTCGTTACGTTTATGAAATGAATTTAACTTTGTTAGTAACATAATTCGAAATATTATGTTCTGGAATTTTTGAGATTATTTTTGTGCTTTTTTTTGTGTTATTTATTTGTTGCAGCAGGTATTTTGGTAGTTGAGCTTGAAACAAAGTTGCTCTACTGTGTGTTGCGGTAATTACTCATATTGTTAGGATTAGGTCTCTAAAGAAAACCTATCATGAGTCTGCTTTAGAAATGAGGATGGTAAAGTGCACAATGCCATCCAATTTCGAGGTAATCGTTTTTTTTGGTTAGTTGTTGGAAATTTAATGTTTGTTAAGTTAAATTAATGAGTTGAGAGGTTATTCAAATAAGATCTGAAACAAAATCCATGGATATTTGAACAACGTTTTAATTGTAATATATAATAGTTTTTTAAGAAACGAAGGGAGTCGATAAGTTTAAGATCTTTTTGAATAAGATTGTAAGTTAAGAAGTATTGGAAAAGTTAAAATGAAAGTGTATGATGTGCAGTCAATAAGAAATGTTCGTTAGAAGTTAACGTTGAAAAATGTATGATTAATATTTTATGTTTTTAATGGTTATCTCTCTAATTGTTAAACTAATATTCCTTTTAAGTTACTAAGACATGTACACAGTAGAAATTCAAATAATTTAAAGTTGACGATAAGTCGTATGTTTATTATTGTGCCTAAATAGTTTGACTGAAGGTTTCTCCGAACCTTCCGTTTTATATATCAATCAATTTATTTATGATAATTCTCATTTAGTTTATTTAAGATTTCTCTTAAACCTCATTTTTTTCTAAATATAAATTAAAAAGAAATGTTTTATGTGTTTGATTTAAAGGGTCCTCGATTTGAAAACTTTCCATTCCAGAAGTTCAGCATATAATAGGAGTAACTATTTTAAGGCTGGATAGAAACCGATGACAACTTATAATTTCCTTTTAAGTCCTTTGTTCAAAGTCTTTCATTTCCTCTTGTTTCTTTATTACCTTATATCTTCTTATTTATTTTTATTGTGCTAATACTTCTTAATCTATTAAATTTATTAAATTTATTCCTCTAATCGTATATAGTAGATAAATTATTGACAAAAATGACTTGATTTAAATTTTGATGTATTCATGTTGGTTAAGTAATCAATGAAAATGATAAAGAAATCCATTACTTTTTTTGATATATTAAATCTATTTTTCCTTTTGACACAGTAAACTTTTAATTAATCGGAGAAAATTTTCACTATTATTAAAAGCTTCGAAATATTGTGTATAATTTTGAAATGAAATTTCAAAAAGCAGCTAAGCTAACATTTGCGTTATAGTTTTTAGGTCTTCTTTATAATTTGAACTGTTTTTTAATGTATAATTTTTCAATATTATTTTGCTTTTTAATATGCTGTGTATAATTTTTCGATATTTCTTGTGCTATTTAATAATAAATTTTAAAACTTTCTATCATTCTTTCTTTTCTGTAAATTTGTATCAACAATTACAAATTTAGAACTCTTAAGGTAAGATTAGTCCTAAATTTTGACATTTGAATTTATTTGGTAAAGCTGAAATTTTTTTGAGTTTTATTTGCTGGGATACTTTTCAGCATTGAATATATAAATTAGTGAGCAACATCTAAAAATAGTAGCATGTTTTCATAATAAAGCACCATTTCCTGAAATACGTTTCCGTAATGTGTAATCTAGGTCGTTCTTAATATTTTGGGGTTTTTCTCAAATTTGAAATTTTCAACACCTTGCTCACTGACTGACCTATTCAAATTTTTCAAATTAAACTTGCAAAGCTTTTTCAATAGTTTAGTAATTTTCATTATTATCTTTTAAAATTTACGCTTTTTTTCTTATAATTTTCATACGTTTTTTATTGAATGACTGCCATTTTTAATCGTTTATTTTTTTTTTCCTAATTTCATCATTTGAAATTATTTTGTTTATAACTTAAAATATTTGAGTTTTTTTTATAAACTTGGTGTTATTTTTTAGCGCAGAATGGAAAAAATATATTTTTCATTCTTGAATTCCATAATGTTCAACTTTCTCGAATATAATATCCTATTTATATCTTCGTAATTTGTTTTTAATTGAATTTCTATTTGTTGTTGTCCCCGAATAATAGCTAAGATAATGATTGTTCCAATATTTTTTGTTTTTTGAAGAAATTTATTCAAATATTAAATAGTACTTAATATATAGTTTTTTATTATTAAAAATTTATCATGGAATAATTTAACACTTTTTATGTCTTTATTTATTTTTTACTTATTTTTAATTTTTGTATATTTAACTTCTAACAGTACGATGTTCTTATTTCATTTAAATTTCATATTAAATTTCTAGAAAATTATTTGGTATGTCTTAAAATTGAGTTTTTTAAACGGTATTTTTAGCATTTGAAAAAATATGTGTTTATTCATTTTGTATGTTATTTCTATTAAAAAACAGGCTAATATGCTAAATTTGTTTTTTAATAGTTTTTTAGTGTGTCTTTATAATATCCTGTTAATTTATTTATTGTTAACTTTTAATATAATTTCTTTTTCTTTCTCCATTTTAATCAAAATATTTCATTCAGTTATTAAAATATATTGTTTCTAATATATATAAATATTTTATACTTTTCTTATATATATACGCTTTTTTCTTATATTTTTTTACTCTTACAATTTAGGAATCTAAATCTGTTTAGTACGATTATGTTCTTTATATTTTACAACTATTTTACAATATTTATTTTGTGTATTTTATTTATTAATTATTTCAATTTTTAACGGGATTTTTTTTATGCATATTATGAATATTAATATTATGTGTTTCTTATTTGAAATCTCATTTTTATAATATTCATGTGCTAAGAGCTGTATAAGAGTGTTTAATGGTAGATATATGGTTTTTAACTTAAATGGATAGTTTTTATTCTGAATAAGTTAATATTAATATTTTGTTTTTTTATTAAATACCAATATTATTTTTTATCTTAACTGTTAAAACCTGTTTTATTTAGTAATAATGGTTATTAACTTACAAAACTGATGAGCTTCTCTATTTCAAAATTTTCATTACTTTTATATTTTTTTTTATTTTCCAAACATTTATAAATTTCATACATTTTTTTTTTAGATGTAATAATTTTAGTTGTTTGCCTATAGACTACCAAGAAGTACTGTGTTTTTTTATTTTTTAAGTCATTTAATAATTAAATAATTTGTGTTAGAGTGCTGTTACAAGATTCTTTCAAAAGGCATATGAAAAGTCGATTATTTTTTTAATATTTAGTTTTATTGGAGTCTTAAACTGATCGTTTTTTAATGAAATTTCAATATTTGTTTTTATTATAGGCTTATAAATAACAGTAATGCAAAATTGTTTTAATAAATAAATTTTAACTTTCTAGAATTTTCATTAAAATAAAATCCTTAAAATTTTTCCAATTACCAAAAACTATGGAATACTCATATTTTGCTTGACTGATAAAATTTCAAACATTTGAAAATTATTTGGTAATTCTTTTTATAAATTGAGTTTTTTAATTTTTATTTTTATATTTTGAAAAAATAAATGGCCTTTCATTGAATATGCAATTTCAAAAAGCATGAAAAGTGAATTTGTTAATAGTTTTAGGTGTCACAATTGACGTTTTTTAATAAAATTTCAATATTTGCTTTTATATATACCAAATATTTCATTAGTTGTGATAACCTGTTTTAATAAAAAAATTTTTAATTTCTAAAATTACGCTTTCTCTCTTATAATTTTTCCATTACAAAATTTATCCATTAAAAGTACGATTTTTCTCTAAATTTCAACATTTGAAATTATTTGGTAATTTCTTAAAATTGAAGTTTTTTAACGGTATTTTTAGTATTTGAAAAAACTAATAATGTGTTTCATTGAAATGCTCAATTTTAAGATAAAAGTAGAAAAGCGAATTTGTTAATAGTTTTAGTATTTTTAAATTGACGTTTTTTCTAATGAAATTTCTATAATATTTGTTTTTATATACCAAATATTTCATTATTGTAGTGAAAACTGTTTTAATAAAAAAATTATAACTTCTAAAATTACGCTTTTGTCTTCTTAAATTTTCACATTTACAAATTTAGAAACTCTTAAAAGTTACGATTTTTTCTTAAATTTTCAAACATTTTGAAATTATTTGGTAATTTCTAAAATTGAGTTTTCCACGGTTATTTTTTAGCATTTTACATGATAGAGTATTTCTTTGAAAGCAATTTTTCAATAAAGCAAGAAAAGTCGAATTTTGTGTAATAGTTTTAGGTTGGAGGAAAATCAAGGTTTTTTAATTTGTAAATTTCAATATTTTTTTATATACTAAATATTTTCATTAGTAGTGTAAAACTGTTATATTAAAAAAATTAATAACCTTTAATAATTTACGCTTTTCTTAAATTTTCAACATTACAAAATTTTAGTTAACTCTTATATAGAAATCAAATTTGGAATTTTCAATTTCTAACATTTTTGAATATTATTTGATATATTTTCTTTAACAAATTCAACTTGTGTATTTTTTAGCTATATTTTGGAAAAAATAATTGGTGTTTCATTGAATTATATGCAATTTATCAAATAGAGAAAAAGGGATTTGGTTAATTTAGTTTTAGGGTGTCTTAAATTGACGTTGTTTTTGTGAAATTTCTGTATTTTGTTTTTTTATGTACAAAAATTTCATTAATTGTCCTGGAAAACTGTTTTAAAAATAAAAAATTTTTTATACTTCTAAAATTACGCTTTTTTTTTCTTAAATTTTTTCATTACAAGTTATCTATTATATTTTTAGAATCCTTTGATTTATTCCAGTTATTTTTATTTTTCCTTTAAATTTTCTTACATTTGAAAAATAATTCTACGACTATTATATAATTTTGTTGGTTTTTTTTATCGTGTATTTTTTCGATATTCAGCATTTGAAAAAATATATGTTTGTTTTCTGTTTCTTTGAAATGGAATTTCAAAAATTAGTCTAGAATGCGTAATATTTTTTTCAAAAAAGACAGTTCCTAATTTTGTCGTTTTTTTTAATGAATAATTTCATATTATATTTTTTGTTTTTTTTATATTTAATCTATATTATATTTCTCATCTAGTTTGTAATATCTCTGTTATGTATATAATTTTTTTATATTTTCTATATTATAATTATCGATCTTTTTCTTAATATTTTTTTCTATTATTATCCTAATTTTATTATATACATTTATTTCTTATGTTTTTTTTTTATTCCTAAACTTTCAACATTTTATACGGAAAATTGGTTCTGCTATGAAAGTTTTTTAAACAGTATTTTTAAGGCATTTTTGAAAATAATAATGTGTTTTCATTGCATTGCAAATGATATTTCTTATAATATGCTAGTTATATATGTGAATTGTTAATTTAGGTAATGCCTAGTCCCTATAAATTGTTAATTTTTTTTTAAAAATTGACTTTCAAGGGAATTTTTTTATTATATACCAAATATTTCAATTAGTTGTGAAAACCTGTTTAATAAAAAAAATTTAACTTCTATAGATTATAATTAATGTTAATTCAACTATCTTCAATGTTTTCTCCAGTTCGAGCATTTTTGGGTATCATTTTCTGTTTTCCACTTATATTTTTCAATCTCATATTTATTGATAATTGTTTGTGTTTATTTTCTTTTTAATATTGATGTTTTTTTTTTTTTAGCATTTTTTAGCATTTTTGAAATAAATAATGTGTTTCATTTGAAATGCAATTTCATATAAAAAGCAGAAAAGCGAATTTTGTTAATAGTTTTAGGTGTTTAAAATTGATGCATGATTACCTAATTGCATCTTTTATTATTTGTGTGTTATATATCTCTTAATATTTAATACTACTATTAAAAATACTTTGTTTTTAATAATAAATTTTTTTAATTCTATTAATTACGCTTTTTCTTAATTTTCACATTAAATTAAAAAGATATGAACCATCGTACTTTTTCCTATATATTTCAATTCAATTTTGAAAAATATATGGTAATTATTTATAAATTTGGGTTCTAGGAATACAAGTCATTGGATATTAGCATTTTGATTAATATTTTTTAATGGTTTCATTATTGAAATGCAATTTTATAAAGCAGAAAAGCGAACTTTTTTGTTTAAATAGTTTTATGGATGTTTAGAATTGACGAACGTAGATCCATCTCAATTCATATTTTGTTTTTTTTTATATTTATTTTTCATAATTATTTTTTTAGTTATGTTGAAAATGTTTTTTTATATTAATAAAATTTTGTAATACTGTGTATCATTAAGATTTTGTCGTAAATTTTCAATATTTTACATTCACAATTATATCACTAACTCTTACAAGTATTGTTATTTTTTCTCTCTAAAAATTTTAAACTTTCTTATTTGAAATTATTTGATTAATTTTTTTTATTAAAAATTTTGGTTTTTTTTTATTTATCTTATTTTTGTGTCTTTTAATATAAAAGGTGTTGTTCATATTTGAAAATGCCAATTTTCATATAAATAGTCAGGATAACCCGCTAATTGGTACATTCATGTTATACGTTCTCTGAGAGGTTGTAGAGTTTTTAATTAATAGTTGTTAATATTTGTTTTATATATACCAAATATTTTTCATTTAGTTAGTGAAAACCTGTTTTATATAATAAAGTTATCAAACTTTTTTATTTTAGAAAACTGCATTTCTTAAATTTATTCTTCACCATTTGTAATAGTGGTTTTTATAATCATTTATCTCGAATTTTTCCTAAATTTCATATTCATTTGTAATTATTTTGATAATTTCTAAATATTGTATGTTTTTTACTGGTATTTTTTTTAGTAATTTTGATAAAAATAATTGTGATGTGCATTAAAATGCAATTTCTGAATGAAGGGATGCGAAATTTATTAAATAGTTGAAAGGTGTCTACAGTGGACTGTGTTTGCTGTTAATGTCGGCTGCATAAAATTATAATTTTTCATGTAGAAAATATTTAATAGTTTCGAAAATCCTAGTTAGTGAATAATAAAATTATATTTTATCTTATTTTATATATTTATTAATAGCTTTTGTCTTTAAATTTTTCACATTTACATTTTTTTTATGACAGAACTTTTAAAGTACGATTTTTTCCTATATATTTCAACATATTGAAATTATTTGGTAATTCTTTAAAATTGGAGTTTTTTAACGGGTTATTTTTTTTTTATGTATTTTTTGAAATAAATTATATGTTGTTTCATATGGAAAATGCAATTTCAAAGCAGAAAAGCGAATTTGTGATAGTTTTAGGTACTCTTAAATTGAACGTTTTTGTACTAAACCCTTTCTACTATTTTTTTGTTTTTTTATATTATCCTAATTATTTTCTCATTTTTTGTCTGATAATCTTTTGTTTTTAATAAATAATTTTTATATATATCTTCTTTAGGATTAGGCTTTGTCTTAATTACAAAATATTTCCATATCTTACGAGTGGAAAAAAAAGTTATTTTTTCTGGAATAATTTTTAGTATCAAAGTGTTCAAAAAAAGTGACATTATTTGGTAATTCTTATAATTTGAATTTTTAACTGGTAATTTTAGCATTTGGATATATTATAGTGTTTCATTGTTAAATTTGTCTAAATTTTAAAAGCAGAAAAGCGAATTTGTGTATTTTGTTTTTGATAGTTGTTAATTGTAATTTTTTTTTTAAATGAAAATTTTCAATTTTCTTTTAGATCATCTTTTGAAACTAATTTATTTAACATATTGCACACCACTTTGAATATTAAAATGAAAAATCTTTCATTTTACTTTTACGCTTTTTTTTTTTAATAATTTTTCTCACATTATATTTTAATTTTTTAGATACTTCTTTAAATAGTAACGATTTTTTCTCTTTAATAAACATCTTTCAACAAATATTAGATAATACTATATTGAATTTTAGTCTTTAAGTTTTTAATCGTGTTTTTTTTTAATTCATTTTTTAATATATTATTCATTTTTTTCATAATATATTATGTATTTTTCAATATAGCAGAAAAGGTGATAATTTGTTTAAATTAGTGTTTTTTTATGGTATTTAATTATTGACTCTGTTTTTTAATTTGATATATTAAAATTATTTTTTGGTTTTTTTGTATAACCAAAATATTTCATTAGTAGTGAAAACCTGTTTTAATAACAAATTTTTACTTCTAAAATTTAATATAAGTCTTTTTTTTCTTTATAATTTTTTCATCTATTATTTATTATTTTAAGAATATACTCCTTATTTATAGTTTAGGATTTTCCTAAATATTGCAACAGCTTCTGAAATTATTTGATATTCTTAAAATTGTGGGTTTTTAACGGTAATTTTTAGCATTTGAAAAAATAATTGTGTTTTTCATAATTGAAATGGAATTTCCAAAAGCAAGAAACAGCGAATTTGTTTAATAGTTTTAGGTGTCCTATATTTTGACGTTTTTTAATGAAATTTCAATATTTGTTTTTATATACCAAATATTTCATTAGTTGTGAAAACCTGTTTTAATAAAAAAATTTTAACTTCTAAAATTACGCTTTTTCTTAAATTTTCACATTACAAATTTAGAACTCTTAAAAGTACGATTTTTCCTAAATTTCAACATTTGAAATTATTTTGTATTTCTTAAAATTGAGTTTTTAACGGTATTTTCAGCATTTGAAAAATAATGTGTTTCATTGAAATGCAATTTCAAAAAGCAGAAAAGCGAATTTATTAATTTGTTTTAGGTGTCTTAAATTGAGACGGTTTTTTAATGAAATTTCAATGTTTTTGTTTTTTTTATATACGCTCAAATATTTCATTAGTTGTGAAAACCTGTTTTTATAACAATTTTAACTTCTAAAGTTACGCTTTTGCTTAAATTTTCACATTACAAATTTAGAACTCTTAAAAGTACGATTTTTCCTAAATTTCAACATTTGAAATTATTTGGTGATTCTTAAAATTGAGTTTTTAACGGTATTTTCAGCTTTTGAAAAAATAATGTGTTTCATTGTAATATTGATATTTCAAAAAGCAGAAAAGCGAATTTGTTTATAGTTTTAAGGTGTCTTAAATTGACGTTTTTTAATGAAATTTCAATATTTGTTTTTATATACCAAATATTTCATTAGTTGTGAAAACCTGTTTTAATAAAAAATTTTAACTTCTAAAATTACGCTTTTTCTTAAATTTTCACATTACAAATTAAAAGCTCTTAAAAATACGATTTTTCCTAAATTTCAACATTTGAAATTATTTGGTAATTCTTAAAATTGAGTTTTTAACGGTATTTTTAGCATTTGAAAAAATAATGTTTTTCATTGAAATGCAATTTCAAAAAGCAGAAAAGCGAATTTGTTAATAGTTTAAGGTGTCTTAAATTGACGTTTTTTAAAGAAATTTCAATATTTGTTTTTATATACCAAATATTTCATTAGTTGTGAAAACCTGTTTTAATAAAAAATTTTAACTTCTAAAATTACGCTTTTTCTTAAATTTTTTACATTACAAATTTAGAACTCTTATAAAAGTAACGATTTTTCGCTAATTTCAACCATTTGAAATTTATTTTGATAATTCCTTAAAATTTGAGTTTTTTAACGGTATTTTTAGCATTTGAAAAAATAATGTGTTGCATTGAAATGCAATTTCAAAAAGCAGAAAAGCGAATTTGGTAATAGTTTTAGGTGTTTTAAATTGACGTTTTTTAATAAAATTTCAATATTGGTTTTTATATACCAAATATTTCATTAGTAGTGAAAACCTGTTTTAATAAAAAATTTTAACTTCTAAAATTACGGCCTTTTTCTTAAAATTTTCAACATTAAAAATTTAAAAACTTTTAAAAAGTAATTTTTCCTAAATTTCAACATTTTAAATTATTTTGTTAATTCTTAAAATTGAGTTTTTAACGGTATTTTTAGCATTTGAAAAAAATTAATGTGTTTCCATTGAAATGGCATTTCCAAAAAGCAGAAAAGAGCGAATTGTTAATAGTTTTAGGTGTCTTAAATTGACGTTTTTTAATGAAATTTTCAATATTTGTTTTTATATACCAAATATTTCATTAGTTGTGAAAACCTGTTTTAATAACAATTTTAACTTCTAAAGTTACGCTTTTGCTTAAATTTTCACATTACAAATTTAGAACTCTTAAAAGTACGATTTTTCCTAAATTTCAACATTTGAAATTATTTGGTATTTCTTAAAATTGAGTTTTTAACGGGATTTTTAGCATTTGAAAAAATAATGTGTTTCATTAAAAATGCCAATTTCAAAAAAGCAGAAAAGCGAATTTTGTTTAATAATTTTAGGTGTCATAAATTGACGTTTATTTAATGAATTTTAATATTTGGTTTTTATATACCAAATATTTTTCATTAGTTGTGAAAACCTGTTTTAATAAAAAATTTAAACTTCTACAATTACGCTTTTCTTAAATTTTCACATTACAAATTAAAACTCTTAAAAATACGATTTTTCCTAAATTTCAACATTTGAAATTATTTGGTAATTCTTAAAATTGAGTTTTTGAACGGGATTTTTAGCATTTTAAAAAAATAATGTGTTTCATTGAAATGCAATTTCAAAAAGCAGAAAAGCGAATTTGGTAATAGTTTTAGGTGTCTTAAATTGACGTTTTTTAATAAAATTTCAATATTGGTTTTTATATACCAAATATTTCATTAGTAGTGAAAACCTGTTTTAATAAAAAAATTATAACTTCTAAAATTACGCTTTTTCTTAAATTTTCACATTACAAATTTAGAACTCTTAAAAGTAGGATTTTTCCTAAATTTCAACATTTGAAATTATTTGGTAATTCTTAAAATTGAGTTTTTAACGGTATTTTTAGCATTTGAAAAAATAATGTGTTTCATTGAAATGGAATTTCAAAAAGCAGAAAAGCGAATTTGTTAATAGTTTTAGGTGTCTTAAATTGACGTTTTTTAATGAAATTTCAATATTTGTTTTTATATACCAAATATTTCATTAGTTGTGAAAACCTGTTTTAATAAAAAAATTTAACTTCTAAAATTACGCTTTTTCTTAAATTTTCATATTACAAATTTAGAACTCTTAAATGTACGATTTTTCCTAAATTTCAACATTTGAAATTATTTGGTAATTCTTAAAATTGAGTTTTTAACGGTATTTTTAGCATTTGAAAAAATTTCAATATTTGTTTTTTATCAACCAAATTTTCAAAGAAAAAAAAACGAAATTTGTTAATAGATTTAGGTAAATTTTAAAATTGAATTTTAATGAAATTTCAATATTTGTTTTTATATACCAAATATTTCATTAGTTGTGAAAACCTGTTTTAATAAAAAAATTTTAACTTCTAAAATTACGCTTTTTCTTAAATTTTCACATTACAAATTAAAACTCTTAAAAGTACGATTTTTCCTAAATTTCAACATTTGAAATTATTTGGTAATTCTTAAAATTGAGTTTTTACGGTATTTTTAGCATTTGAAAAAATAATGTGTTTCATTGAAATGCAATTTCAAAAAGCAGAAAAGCGAATTTGGTAATAGTTTTAGGTGTCTTAAATTGACGTTTTTTAATAAAATTTCAATATTGGTTTTTATATACCAAATATTTCATTAGTTAGTGGAAAACCGATTATATGTGGAAAACATTTAATTTTCTAAAATTACGGCTTTTTCTTAAATTTTCACAATTACAATTTAGAACTCTTAAAAGTCGATTTTTCCTAAATTTCACATTTGAAATATTTTGAATAATTCCTTTAAAAGTGAGTTTTTAACGGTTATTTTTAGCATTTGAAAAATAATGTGGTTCATTGATTGAAATGGAATTTCAAAAGCAGAAAAGCGAATTTGTTAATATTTTTAGTAGGGTTCCTAAATTGACGTTTTTTATGAAATTTCAATATTTGGTTTTTATATACCAACATATTCATTAGTATGAAACCTGTTTTGAATAAAATATAACCTTCTAAAATTACGGGCTTTGTCTTAATTTTTTCACATTACAAAATTTAACAACTCTTAAAAGTACGATTTTTCCTAAATATTTCAACCTTTGAAATTATTTGGGTAATTCTTAAAATTGGAGTTTTTTAACGGTATTTTTAGCAACTGGAAAAAATAATGTGTTTCATTGAAATCGCAATTTCCACAAAAGCAGAAAAGGCGATTTGTTAATCAGTTTTAAGTTTCTAAATTGACGTTTTATTTAATGAAATTTTCAAATATTTGTTTTTTTATAACCAAATATTTCATTAGTAGTGAATAAATGTTTTTTAATAAAAAATATATAACTTCTAAAATTACGGCTTTTTCTTAAATTTTCCATTACAAATTTAGAACTCTTAAAAAGTAGGATTTTGCTAAATTTAAAACATTTGAAATTGATATTTGGTAATTCTTATAATTGAATTTTTAATGGTATTTTTAGCATTAGAAAAAATAATGTGTTTCATTGAAGAGGCAATTTCAAAAAAGCAGAAAAGCGAATTTGTTTATCAGTTTTAGGTGTCCTAATTTGAACGTTTTTTAAATGAAATTTCAATATTTGTTTTTTATATAACAATAATAATTTCATTAGTTGTGAACAAACCTGTTTTTAATAAAAAAATTTAATTTCTAAAATTACGCTTTTTCTTAAATTTTCAATATTAGCAATTTAGAACTCTAAATGTACGATTTATTTCCTAAATTTCAAACATTTGAAATTATTTTGGTAATTCTTAAATTGAGTTTTTTAAACGGTAATTTTTAAGCATTTGAAAAAATAATGTGTTTCATGAATGCAAATTTCAAAAAAGTAGCGAAAAAGCGAATTTGTTAATAGTTTTAGGTGTCCTTAAATTGAAGTTTTTTTAATGAAATTTCAATTTTGTTTTATATACCAAATCATTTTTCATTAGATTTAAGTGAAAAACCTGATTTTAAATAAAAATTTAATTTCTAATTACGTTTTTTCCTTAATTTTTCACATTACAAAATTTAGAAACTCTTAAAACGTACGATTTTCCTAAATTTCACAATTTGAAATTATTTGATAATTCCTTAAAATTGAAGTTTTTAAACGGTATTTTTTTAGCTTAGAAAAATAATGTGTTTTCATTGAAATGAATTTCAAAAAAGCAGAAAAGCGATAATTTTGTTAATAGTTTTAGTTGTCTAAATTGACGTTTTTTAATGTTAATTTCAATATTTGTTTTATATCCAAATATTTCATTAGTAATGAAAACCTGTTTTTTAATAAATAAAAAATATAACTTCTAAAATTACGCTTTTCTTAAATTTTCCAATTTTCCACATTACAAATTTAGAACTCTTAAAAGTAGGATTTTTCCTAAAATTTCAACAATTGAAATTATTTGATAATTCTTAAAATTTGGGGTTTTTAACGGTATTTTTACATTTGAAAAATAATGTGGTTCTTTGAAATGGAATTTCAAAAAGCCAAGAAAAAGCGAATTTGTCTAATATTTTAGGGTGTCCTAAATTTGGACGGCTTTTTTTTTTTTTTTTTTTGTTTTTTTTTAATGAAATTCTTCAATATTTGTTTTTTTATAACTATCCCCAAATATTTCCAAACAACCATTAG